>QFET01006432.1:0-18968 GCA_003316355.1 Tuber calosporum | reverse complement strand
GTGCGAAATCCTCGTAAGCCTCGCAAGGCTTACTCTGCTTTTCTGTCCTTCCTGCCTAGTGCTCTTCTAGGCAATCGTGACACAAGGTTATAGAGGAGTTCCCAAGTTGCTTCGATTTCGTCATAGCATTTCCAATGGATCAAGAACTGTCTCTTTCTGCGATAGATTCGATCTTTGAGTATCTTTTCGATTTCCCATTGCTCTTGTCATCTGGCATCGATTGTGACAGGTTCTTTGGAAATGTGTTCAGGTGCTCCTGGGAAGGCGAAGGGGTTGGGTCTTAGGTAAATACGAAGATGGCTTCGATGGATCCATGGGTGGATTCCTGTAATGACTGCAGGGAGTATGAGTTTGTAGTTGTTGTGTCTGTCAGGTCCTTCGCTCACTGAGAAGGGTCCTAACCATGGTCCAACTAGCTTGTTATTTAGTCCAACCTTATGGACATAGGGTGCTGACTTTAGGATAACTTCAGTTTTGTTAGGGATGATTGGGGGTCCATCCTTTCTTCTGTTTTCACAGGAGGTGGTTTGGTGTGCTCTGGCCTTCTTGAGTGCATCTCTAGCAAGTTGTTGGTTTTTCATGATCGGTGAAGGAATCTCGTCTGCTGCTGGTACTGAAGTGGAGAGAACTTTAACGCAGGGGAGGAGGTTTGGTAGTCTGCCAAAGGTGATTTCGAAGGGGGAGAGTTCTGTGCTATCACTGGGGGGTGCATTGATTGCTGTCTGGACATGAGGTAGATGGCGAACCCACTTGTTTCCTATAGGGTTGACATAGTTCCTAAGGCATTGGCGAACAGTTCTGATTCTGTGCTCGGTCTGTCCATTGGTCTGGTGATGGTAAGCTATAGCCATGTTGAGATTATCATTAAGATTCGCTATAAGCTGTGTCCAAAAGCGTGAGGTAAACTTGGGGTCTCTCTCTGAGACTAGGAAGGTAGGGAAACCATGAATGGAGAAAACACGCTCAATGAGGGTATGTGCTATTTCGATAGCTGTGATGATCTGGGAGAGTGGTATGAGGTAGGTAAAGCCCCCGAACCGATCCAAGACAACCATGATGGGTTCAAGCTTGGAATCACTAGGGAAGGGTCCTGCAAAGTCAATTGCAAGGGATGAGAATGGCTGTCTGGGGACAGGGAGGGAGTGACTGATTCTAAAGGGACAGTGGTAGGTTGCTTGTGGATTTGGCATAGGTGGCATCTGTGGACATAGTCTTTGAAATCGTTCCTCCTGGAGAGCCTGTAGAAGTCTCTTGAAGCATATTCAAAACATTTCTGTCAACCCATATGTGCCATTTGTTCATGTGTAAAGCACACAATTTCGCTTCTGATGTTAGCACTTTGATAGCTTGCTTCATAAGGGATATAAGGAAAGTCTCTACTATCATCCTTCCCCTTTCTGACGAGAACTCCATCATATAAGAGCCAGTCAGGGTGGTCGATAGGCTTAGTAACTACCTCATGCAGAGGGTCATTCTGGGTAGCATTTCGAATACTGGAGGAACACTATCCTTTCCTGTAGTTGGTAAGCTGAAAGGCGCGCAGGTCAAGCTGTGAAGAGGGCTGATCAAAGAAGCAGTCCGCAAAATCGACTGGGGCTTCTGGGGTAGGTAGATACTATCCTTGATTGATATCCGGTATTTCTCTTTGGTTTCCCTTATCAATAACTATATGAAAGACTGGGTAGCCATCATCTTCGTGGAGGGGAGGAGGAACAGCCCACCTGTGCTCTGCTCTGCGCTTGGGATGATGAAGGGAGACAAAGTTGGAGCAAGAGTCAAGGGGCAAGGGTCCTGGAATATCGTGAGATCCTGAGGGAAAGTATGCCATTTTCTTTCCATTTATGTGGGGTTGGCATTCGTCCCAGACACAGGCAGTCCAGTGCATGGCTCTGTGTCTATTAGATTCAAGAAATCGGTCCAGTTCATTGACTGAGGGTCGAGGAGGGACTGGTGTGGGCTGTGGGTCAGGTTAAGTAGGTGTCCTGCTGGGGGCGATATTTCCAGAGGTGGTGACTGCAAGGGATTCTAATTGGATGATAGAATCATGGATTCGTTTAAAGCAGTTAGTGATAGCATCTGGATGCAGTGGTTGGTCCATATCTCCTGGAGGATTGTAAATTCTCGCCGCAAGGACAAACAGTTGAGCTTTAGCTCACTCAATAAGTAATGTGGCTGGGGATGGCTCTTGAGGGTTGCTGAGATAGGAGGAGGTCTCGACGATTTCACAACCTTTGATAACATTAGTTGCAAGCTCGAGGGTATCTCCTGCTTTGTCCATGGCTTGTTCAACAGAATCTGTGTAGTGACTCGCTTTTTGGGAGCTAGAGGGGTTTGAGCTGGTGCCATGAGTTGAGTTCCACATGGAGTGGTGTTCAGGAGTAAGAATGTGAGAGGGTACTTGAAGAGTGAGGGCAGAAGAAGGGTCTAGTGCTTGGGCGATATTGAGGTAGTGTATTGAGACAATGTTTATGGCAGGGGAGGGGGTCTTTATAGGCTCGTTCTATGTAGGGTCTTCGAGTATTTAGTTTTCTTCAGCTGCAGTGTCTTCATAGATCCTTGATAGTGCATCTGTAAGGACATTGTCTTTGCCAGGTCTGTGTATGATATCGAAATCAGAAGATTGCAGGAACATGCGCCATCTAGTTTGGCGGTAAGGTAGGTCAGTCCGCTACGGGAAGAAGGATAGTGCCTTGTTGTCAGTCACAACAGTGAACTTGGTGCCATTTAGAATCAGATGGAATGCCTCAATGGCATCCACAATCGCCAAAAGTTCCAATTCATGGACAGGGTAGTGCAGCTGACCTGTTGCTAACTTTCTGCTATGGAATATGGCAGGGTTGCTTTCTCAGGGGAGGGTTCTTGGCCAACCCATGCTCCTGATGCAACCTTAGAGGCGTCAGTAATAAGGTATATTGGATCAGCTGATATCTCATATGAGATGGGGCAGAGCGGAATTGTCTCCTTGGCCAGGTGCTTAACCTCTTTGAAGGCTTCCTCATGCAGGGGTCGCCTTTCAAACACATCTTGGGAAATTAGGTCCGACAGGGGGGCAGTGGTGGAGGGAAGGTGTGGGAGGAATTGTGCATGATATATCACAACTCCTATAAAGGTCTGAACCGCTTTTTTCGAGGTTGGTGTAGGCTAGTCTTGGATGGAGCGAATTTTTTAGGGTTTGCATGAATTCCTCTCTCATCTATAACATATCCTAAGAGGAAGAGTTTGGTGGTGAAGAATTTGCATTTGGCTTGTGATGCTTTGATTTGGTGATGCCTTAGTCTTCCTAAGGCGGTTATGTTATGCGAAATATAGTCCACAACTGTTTCTGAGTAGATGGCAATGTCATCCATGTATGCCCAAACGAATTTTCTAATAAATCTATCTGGGGCAGACTCTAGAACTCGCATGGCTGTAGCAGGTGCGTTGGCATCTCCTTGCATCATAACTCTGCATGCAAAGGATCCAAAGGGTGTCTTGATGGTGTTGTTATTCTCATCACTGGAGAGAACTCGAATTTTGAAGTAACAATTTGCAAGGTCTATGGTGGATATGAACTTTGCTATGGCAACAGTTCTGAGTATCATGGCTTGGTTGAGTATCGCTCAATGGTCCTTGATAGTAATACCATTCCTAGGTACAAGGCCTGCAAGCAGTCTGATTTCAACATTGAGTTTTAGCTTTGGGAATATGTTGACTGGGTTATGTGCCTCGCTTGGGTAAATCATTCCTTTGGCTTTACAGTCTTCGATTAATGCTCTGTATGCAGGCATGATCTTGTCGGGGAATGTGAAGAATCTCGGATTATGGTTCGAAATTGTGTATTTCAGGTGGATGTGGTGGTTGACATCTCTCAAGGGTGGTAAGTCCGCTGTTTACTTGGTAGGGAATACTGTAGGAAACTAGGAAATGAAATCAAGGGCATCTGCTTCTGTAACGGGGGCACCCTATAGGAAGATGGATCCAAAGGTTGCGACCGCGCCAAAAGACTCAACGCAAAGTTCACAGAAGGTAAAGATAAAATAATTGAATCAAATGATAAAATTTAATATAGTTAAGCCAGAGCTTGGCTCAATTCAAGTCTTCTCGAGAGGATAGTTGGTTATCAGAGTAGAGTGCCGTTCGCATTTACTTAAGTAGAATTATAAAGCCAATGACACCCATCCCTACTCCGACCGTTAAGAGAGCTCCCTTCTCCACTCAGGGATCATCTGACACATGGCCCTTCCGGAATTAACTTCAGGGCCTGTGTATCACTCGGATAAGTTGAATCCGCTCAATCATAAAGGTTTTCTGTAATTTATTTTGATTATGCCTGCAGGAGAGAAAAACCTTTCCGATCGCCGTCTTGTCAATGGCCAACTGACAATTCGACTTTGAACCCAAACCTAGGTATGAGACTCAGTAGCCCTATAGCTTTTCCGTCTATGCAAGCACTGCAGTCAACTGTGTCTACTTGGCCTATCAGCAGCTTTTCTTGTGACTGCGTAGCTCCCACGGTTAGTGTCTTTACTGAGTTGTCTGAATAGGCGCTACCTATAGCCAACCGTTCAGGGATCACCTTAGCCGTGATAAGACTGAATGCCTCTTAGAGTCCTGTAACGTCCCTCAGTAATGGTATAGCGCCTGGGCTATCGTTGTGTAATTAGTAGAGTTTTATCAGGACAAACTTCCGTTTATCCCCGACTCTCCGATAGCCATTCCGTGGGATCCCCATACCTCCCTTAGGGATTATAGGCACCTAGAGTACCCTCGCAAGGCCATCTGATGTCAATACTAACAACTAGCCCTGGTCTGCCATCGCCCACCCCTATATATATCCTGCGGACAGCATCTGGTCGGAAGGACGGCGGTGACGTATACGGGGTTACGCTACCACCTTCGATTTCTCAGTTTTTTTAGGCTTTTACCAACTGACACCCTTTCCCACCCGTCGTAAGGGGCGAACGTGGGAGCCGCAAGGTAGAGTTGGACGCGCCAAAATTACTCCAAATACCCTGTGGTACTTGTAGTAGGATTTCGCGTTTCGCGTAACCTTAGGGGAGGGTAACTTAAGGTCCACGATTTCATCCGCGATCCCTAAGGTAGGGTAACTAGGCCTTATCATAGTGCAAATCACTACGAAAGTCTGTGTAACGTCCCTTTGCATTACCAGAAGGTTCCGCGTAACTGACCTATTTGTTACACGCGATACCACGAACTAGAAACACCTGGTTACACGAATGGAGCACGCCCGGCGGCGTCTACACTGCTTACCATGTTTTCCTAGGGCTTCCCAGTTACCCTGCCTAAGTGGTTACCCTGCCTAACTGAGGAGATGGATTACTCTATCTAAAGGGTTACCCTGCCTAACCATGCTTCCGGGTTACCATACAAAAGAGGGTTACCCTTCTTGACTGTAGCTCCAGGTTACCCTGTCTAGCGGGGTTACCCTACCTAAGTGTGCACTAAGCTTATCCGGCCTTGCTGGGTTACCCTATCTAACTACATACCTAAGTACCCTTTCTTCATGAAAGGTACTTATGGTTGCTATGTTACTTTGCAGGTGTCTGCTACTGGTCCTGTCCACATCCTAGTAGGACCACTGGCTGGGCTGAGGTTCGGTAAGCTATACCAACTGATCTAGGGGTCGTTACACTACTCCCCTCTTCCATAAGTCTGTCCTCAGACTTAGTTTTCTTGTATGGGCAGATTTTTTTCCCACTTATCCCCCTTTCAGGTACTTTTCATACTCGGTTATCCCTTGGCTTAGCAGGATTCTGGTCATGAAAATGCAGCAATGCCTCGCCTGCGGTTCCTTCCAACATCTCGAACAGCTCCCATAAATTTTCTTCACTGCCATACCCTTCCCACGATACCAAGTATTGTATAAACCGGTGTGGGAATTTTGCTTTCATACTTCCATACCACCGGCTATCTACTATGGCTCTTACTATATAGCTGGGCTCTGAATTAACGATGTCATGTTCTGGTATGGCTTTAGTAGGTCTGCCTACCAGATCCTCACGGTAAGGTTCGAGAAGTCCCACATGGAAGACTGGATGGATTGTCCACCTTTCAGGCAGCTGTAGCTCATAAGCACGTGTCCCTATTCTCCACTTAACTACAAAAGGTCCAAATATCTGGTAGTCAAGTTTCTCCATAGGTCGCTTAGTGCGAATGTTACATCGGTCCAACATAACGTGGTATGCCTCCTTAGCTCTGCCTTGGACTACATCCTCCAGGGTGACATACTCCGGTGATGGAAGACGCTTCTGGTCATGCCATTTCCGCTGTCGTTCCTGGGCCCTTTGTAGTGTCTCTCGAATGTCTTGCTATGTACCCTCCCAATATTTGACGACAAGTTTACTCTTTGGGTGTATACTTTGATGTTCAGACACGGCCCCAGACCAATTGGTCCGTGGCACAAACCTGTAGTTCGCCTCGAAGGGTGACACCTTCGACGACTCGGATACTGACGTTTTGTATGCGTGCTCCGCTAAGGGTAGCAGTGCAGCCCAATCGTCTTGCTGGTAGGAACAGTAACTTCTTAGATACTGTTCCAAGGTCTTATTAACCCTCTCAGTTTGCCCATCTTGTTCCGGATGGAAGGCCGTAGATACATTGAGTTTGACTTGTAGTAGATCCATAAGACTTATCCAAAACTTGGATGTGAAACGGGTGTCGCGATCAGAAATGATCAATTCTGGGAGCCCATGCAATAGCCAAATCTCCTTCAGACATATGAGAGCAAGTTCCTTTATGGGCACCTCAGTTGCTAAAGGGATAAAGTGAGCCATCTTGGAGAATCTATCTACTATGACCCAAATCTTTGTATATCTCTCTGAGTTTGGTAATGCCACAATGAAGTCCATGGAAATAGCATTCCATGGTCTCATCGGAAGTTCAATAGGCTCAAGCAAGCCAAACCTCTTATGCCGGATCGTTTTGCTTCTTTGGCATACATCACAGGTCCGAACCTATTCAGTGATGTTTTCCTCCATTCTCGGCCATTAGAAGTTTGCCTTAACTCGTGCTAATGTCTTGTATGTTCCAAAGTGTACAGCGATGTGTGAATCATGTTTTGCTTCCATGATTGTTTGCTTAAGCCCCTCGTCTTTCGGAACATACCACCGATTCTTGTTGGTGAGCAAGTCCTTTTCCACATTGAAATGTGCATCCACAGTGTTACTTTTGTTAACCACTGCCTTCAGTACTACCAGGTACGCCTGAACTAGTTTCGCAGCAGCACGCAAGGCTGTCAGAATTCCAGACTGCAGGCGAAATCCTAGACAAGTAAGTAGCATCTGTGGGCGCGGGAGGTCTCGTTCCTGCTGTATGTGCCACTGCCCGGGCCAAAAAAATGTTTGTGGTAGAGGATTACTCACCCCTTCCGGGCGGTAGTCCCTAGGCCGCAATATCGGATCTGCCTTCTCATTAAGCCGGCCTTCTCGGTATACCAACTTGAAGTTAAACGGCTGTAGGAATTCCGCCCAGCAGTGTTGCCTCCGGTTAAGGACCCTGGCACTATTAAAGTACTCCAGATTCTTGTGGTCTGTATATACCACAATCTGGTCCTGCACCGAACGCTATAGATGATCCCTTTCCTTGAATGCTGCGACGATCGCCGTCATCTCTTTATCATGAACATCGTAGTTCACCTCCGCAGGGAGGAACTTCCTACTGTGATAGGCCTCTGGGTGCCATTTCTGATCATCACATAATTGGGATAGCACAGCACCCAATGCGAAATCACTGGAGTCTGTCTCCAACTTAGTTGGAAGAGAGCCATCAAAGTGTCTCAGAATGGGACCAGTGGTGAACAACTCTTTTAGATGTTCAAATAACCACTCACAAGCGTGCGACCAGTCCCACTTTACATCCTTCTTGGTCAGATCCGTCAGAGGTTTTGCCACTTTACTAAACCCGTTAATGAATCGAGGATAAAAGTTCGCAAAGCCCATGGAGCATTGAACGTCAGTTACATCTAGAGGAGTCTTCCAAGCCTTGATCTCCGCTACCTTACGAGTCGTCATAGATATCCCATGTTCAGATATCTTATGCCCTAGGAATTCAACTTCCCTTTGGTGGAAGATGGACTACTTTAGTCTAACGCAAAGACCTGCCTTGCGCAGTGTCTCCATTACCTGACGAACTAACGAAACATGTTCTTCGATCGTCTCTGAGTATATCAAGATGTCATCCATATAGGCGATGACTCCAGCATCAAGTATATCCCTGAATACGCTATTGATCATACTCTGGAAGGTAGATGGTGCGTTGAATAGCCCAAAGGGCATTACCGTATACTCGTAGAGGCCATAACGACTCCTAAAGGCAGTTTTCCATTCTTCACCTAGTGCCATCCGGATGAGATAATAGCCATTTTTCAGGTCCAGCTTAGTAAACACTGTGGCTTTCCCGAGCCTATCTCGTAGCTCGTTCATCAAAGGCAAAGGATACTAGTTCTTAATAGTTATCTTATTAAGTCCTCGATAGTCGATACATAACCGAAGCATTCCATCTGGCTTCGGCACAAGGAGGATAGGGGCTACGGCGGATGACGTAGAACGCCGGGATCTTCCCTTGTTCCTCGATTTCCCGGATGTAGTCATATAGTACATCTAATTCTCGCTTAGAGAGGTGGTATATGGGCCCCGATGGCGGTTTGACCTCCGGCTCTAGTTCAATCCTGTGATCAAACTCAGTATGCCGGGGAAGGGAAGTTATATTTTCTTGACTGAAAATATCTGCATAATCCCTATATTCTGGTAGTAGGCTGACGCTAATGTCCTTGCCATCTTCTCCAGTATATATTGACATACCCAAAAGGTACAACTGACTACTATCCTCGGCTAGGAGTTCTTCACTGGTGATAAACTCCATTCGTCGCTTAGCGACAAGACAGTATGTCTTACAGTAGTCTGAACGCCACTTCAGAATACCAGTTTCCCAGTCAATATCGGGATTGTGGTCCTCAAACCTCGACATCGGAAGATAGCCGTCTACCTTGGTGTCCGGCATATCTGTAAGTTCGAACCTTATATCATTCACATGGTCGCCTATCTTCATTCTCACCGTCGTGGTGTAATGTTCCCCGGACCCTGGAATCTGGTTGCCACTTGCATCAGAGATTGGTGTCGGATGTTTCTGACGGATACATGGTAATTGGGGTTTCTTAACCCATGTACTACTTAGCACGGCACCAGTAGCGCCACTGTCCAACAGAAGTAAGGCTTCCTTACTATTTCTATGCTTCTTGAAATTCCAGTCCAAGCGGACTTTCACGTGTATTGACCTAGTGTGGGGCGGCGGGCCAACTAGCCTCGGCCGCTTAGCAGGTCTTTCTTCGCTAACAGGTTTTGTTCGCTTAAGAGTCATAATGTATTTCTCGTTATATAATAAAGTTTGGGTGTTTACTATCACGCCTGCGAGATTTCGGGTATTTGACCCTCCTCAGGTAAACTTGTAAATAGGTTCAATTGCTTAATCAAGTCCGGCCTAATTGATATACATAAGTGAAACAAAACCAATGAAACCAGACCATCTCTATTGGTCTTCCCCAAGGAAAGAAAACAACAAAGGAAATAAGAAATAAACCCTCGCAAAACCTTAACAAAAGAAAACCCGTAATCCCACCCTGTCCTGACAGTTGCGGATCAGCCTTGTTCTTTTGTCAGGGTGAGGGGACTCACCTAGTCTAATTTCCCTTTCCTTCTACCCTTTTCCTCCGCACCTTAATGCAAAGAGTGGTAGTCAGCTTTCTGGTTTCTCAGACACTGCCTGAAGGGCTTACCTAATTACTTCCATCGGTATCAACCTCCAAAATCGGAGGGAAGCCGCGGACCTCGGTAACCCTTTTGCCAACAGGGGGTGGAGCCTCAATGCGACGGTGTTTAGATACCATAGGTGCTAAATGCTCCGCCTTCAAAGCAGACCGCTTGCGTGAGAGTTTGATTGATTGCAGTACGGGTTCGGGAGCAGTACAGGGTTTCCCAAAGTGACTCTCGGTTCCATTCCGCGAACATTGCTTTAACTGACGGCGTTTGTCAAACAGAGTAGTCAGAATATTCCTATGTTTGATTTCATAGGCTGATTTCTTAACCCGGGAGGGATTGGCCGTGCTCGCTTGAGGCCAGGGATTTCAGTTCCCAGGGCCTCGCTCATTCTTTCGTTGTCGCATAGCGACCGCGGACCTATCATCTCCTCGTTCGTGGGTGGTAGGCTTTTCCTTAACAACCGTTCTGTTGAAGGATGTAACGTCTTCCAGCTGATGGCCGGTGTTGCGAAGCAGGTTTAGGTAATGGATGTATGCTTGTGGGTGTGGAGTTTTCAGTCCCCAAGCATTTCGCATTTCAGAGGTCATGCCAATTCGGGCCTTGTCCTTCACCATTACCGCGTCATAATGCAACTCACAGGCTAAGCGAATGAGTTTATTGACAAATTGGTCCACCATTCCTGGCTTTATAGCCAAACCATTCCACTCACGAAGAGCACGATCCCGATCTGAGTTACCACCGAAACTGGACTCTAGGCGTTTTCGGAAGCCTCCCCAAGTGCGCAACTCATTGCTTGGGTTATAGGTCACTCCTGCCCGTTGAGCGGCATCCTGGCTAATGTGCATATGGATGCTGTTGTACTATTTCTTTGCGGCCCCTTCAAGAAGCGCGATGATCTGGCTGACTTTATCCATATCAGACAGCTTACAGTATGGATAGTAGTCAAACCTAATCTCCGCATCCTGGATGAATCGCTCTGTGTCAAGTGGGTCTCCATTGAACCCCTTGATCATCAACTTCTCCGGCTTCTTCTGCCGAGTGTGGGATTTCTTGTTGGATCTTCGAAGAAAGTCGGTCAAGGCTTGACACCGCTCATCATACCGTCGCTTCTTAGCCTCATTCCAGCGCGACTTGTGTCGGCCCAGAAATCTGCTGAGATCTGGGAGGGAGGTGGCGGATTCGTCGCTAGTGCTCGTGGAGTTGGAACCACCCAGTTCTCCAGCTTCGCCGACTTTTCCACGACCTGGTGGTTTGCTACCACCATCTCCACCAGTGTTTCCACCGCGGAGTCCCAATGGTTCCTCATATCTACTAAAGCGGTCCTCCGAGCTTTCGTGACTGGCCTCTGGGAGAGAAGCTTCTGGAGGGGATAACAGTATTGTGGGAGGTGTGGGGGATGGAGGACCTTTAGCAGCAAGGACCTTATCCACTCCCCTCTGAACTAACTGTTGGAAGCGGGGACAAGGTCCAACATCCGTATGGTCTTCCGAATCACAGAAACCACAATGGGTTCTTTTTAACTTCGGACCTTAGGGATTTTGCAATATCAGTTCACCGGTCCCTTTCGTACATCGCTTGCTATGGTGAAATGCGATATTCCCATCCGGTCCTCCCTCGATCCTACAAGCAGGAGAACAATAAACCGTAGCCGACTGCGCTTCTACCCCTGGACACCCAGTCCTCCTCGCGCTGCCCGTGGGTTTGGCTGGAGCCAGTGGTGCTGTCGTGAGGACAACTGGTGCCAGATTTTGTAGTGTGGCTGGCAAGGGAGTTGCCTCTGCCACCGCATAAGGTCGCTCAGCTTCTAAAACTAAGGTTGGCGTTAATGGCTCAGCCGGAAGGGCTGCAACGGCGGTCGTAGTTTTAAGTTTTGCGGGACTCTTGTCCTTTGTTACCCCTGCGAGGCGTGAAGACCTCCGCACCGTGCCCGAGCCAGAAGGGCTCGGAGTTTGGCTGGCTATGCGGGCTTCAACTGCAAGGGCAAAAGGTGATACCCGCGATGTGCCTGGAGTGAGGCCATGTCCCAAAGCTTCCCTGGCATGTGGCGTTAAATGCTCAAGCCATGTCACATTTGCCATGGCTTCCGCAAAGTGCGGGGCAAAACTAATCTGTCCTGTGTGGACAAGGGGAAGCGGAGGAGCTTGCTCCATAATCACATCAATTGCGGAATCAATGCTGATTCCTTGACTTACAGCCCACTCGAGGGCCTTTAGGCGACCCTTCAGCGCTTGCACTATCATGACCTGCTGGCGATAGGCATCTTGGACCTTCTTTACCCAGTTGGTTGCCATGTTAACCATTTTCTCTTGAAAATAGGTATGCTTTGCCTCCACAAAGCATTCAAGTTGGGACTGTGCTTCCAAGAACTTACGGCCTACTTCATGTAGGATGTAATTCTCAAAGACTTCGTGGGTAAAACGTTCAAAAGTAACCCCTTCAGGGACCGCCTCAGGTACCATCACGGAGGGATTGTGGGTGATGGATTCCATGGGTGCCGCTTCAATCAACTTGTAACCGCCTCCCAACCCAGGCCCCTTAGGTCTGCGATAACATGGTAGTCCAAGAGGGGCCCGGTGTGTGAGGGACGGTAGTCCGTTGTGAACGCGTAAGAGACATTTCAGACATACTACTTTCCACCCTGGGCTACTTGTTCCTGACAAGGTTACCAGTACTCGTAAATGTCAGAAAGGGGTCTCGAGTAGCAACAATTCTCAGGAGAGAGTTAAGCGAAGAGCCAGACGATATACTATAACGGGTGCACCCTATAGGAAGATGGATCAAAAGGTTGCGACCGCACTAAAAGACTCAAAGCAAAGTTCACAGAAGGTAAAGATAAAATAATTGAATCAAATGATAAAACTTAATATCGTTAAGCCAGAGCTTCACTCAATACAAGTCTTCGAGAAAGGATAGTTGGTTATCAGAGTAGAGTGCCGTTCGCATTTACTTAAGTAGAATTATAGAGCCAACAACACCCATCCCTACTCCGACCGTTTAGAGAGATCCCTTGTCCACTCAGGGATCATCTGACACATGGCCCTTCCGGAATTAACTTCAGGGCCTGTGGATCGCTCGGATAAGTTGAGTCCGCTCAATCATAAAGGTTTCCTGCAATTTATTTTGATTATGCCTGCAGGAGAGAAAAACCTTTCCGATCGCCGTCTTGTCAATGACCAACTGACAATCCGACTTTGAACCCAAACCTAGGTATGAGACTCAGTAGCCCTATGGCTTTTCCGTCTATGCAAGCACTGCAGTCAACTGTGTCTACTTGCCCAATCGGCAGCTTTTCTTGGGACAGCGTAGCTCCCCCGGTAAGTGTCTTTACTGAGTTGGCCAAATAGGCGCTACCTATAGCCAACCATTCAGGGATCACCTTAGCCGTGATAAGACTGGATGCCTCTTAGAGTCCTGTAACGTCCCACAGTAATGGTATAGCGCCTGGGCTATCGTTGTGTAATTAGTAGAGTTTTATCCGGACAAACTTCCGTTTATCCCCGACTCCCAGATAGCTATTCCTTGGGACCCCATACCTCCCTTAGGGATTATAGGCATCTAGAGTACCCTCGGAAGGCCATCTGATGTCAATACTAACAACTTGTCCGGGTTGGCCGTCGCCCACCCCTATATATATCCTGCGGACAGCATCTGGTCGGAAGGACGGCGGTGACGTATACGGGGTTACACTACCACCTTCGATTTCTCAGTTTTGTTAGGCTTTTACCAACTGTCACCCTTTCCCACCCGTCGCAAGGGGCGAACGTGGGAGCCGCAAGGGGGTGTTGGACGCGCCAAAATTACTCCAAATACCCTGCGGTACTTTTAGTAGGATTTCGCATTTCGCGTAACGTTAGGGGAGGGTAACTTGAGGTCCACGATTTCACCCGCGATCCCTAAGGTAGGGTAACTGGGCCCTATCATGGTGCAAATCGCTGCGGAAGTCTGTGTAACGCCCCTTTACGTTACCGATAGGTTCCGCGTAACTGACCTATTTGTTACACGTGATTCCACGAACTAGAAATACCTGGTTACACGAATGTAGCACGCCTGGCGGTGTCTACACTGCTTACCATGATTTCCTAGGGCTTCCCAGTTACCTTGGCTAAGTGTTTACCCTGCCTAACTGAGGAGATAGGTTACCCTATCTAAAGGGTTACCCTGCCTAACTATCCTTCCTGGTTACCCTACTCAAGAGGGTTACCCTGCTTGACTGTAGCTCCGGGTTACCCTACCTAAGTGTGCACCAAGGTTACCCGGCCTTGCTGGGTTACCCTATTTAACTAGGTACCTAAGTACCCTTTCTTCATGATAGGTACTTATGGTTGCTATGTCACTTTGCAGGTGTCTGCTACCATTCCTGTCCATGTCCTAGTAGGACCACTGGCTGGGCTGAGGTTCGGTAAGCTATACCAACTGATCTAGGGGTCGTTACAACTTCATTCATGGCTGAAAATCGTGCATGTGTAGCCTTCTTGCAGGTCATGGTGATTCCTTTATCAGGCAATGTGATAATAGATTTTATGCAATCTATTACAGCATGGTGTGCAGTAAGGTAAGGCATTCTTGGGAAGATATCATAGTTGTCCAGGGAACAGACTAGGGCTTCAAGATATCTACGCTTTCTTTATCAATCTGTATAACAGGTTTTGCAACATAGTTGATTGCTGAGCGCGATCCTTTTACTGCAATCTTGAGGTTGATAGAAGTTTCGAGGTCTCTGGTAGGGATCTGGTATATGGTAACAAACATTCCTGATAGTAAATTGTCTCCTGTGGTTCTTGTATCGAATAGTGCCTTTGCTTTGTAGCCATTGAATGTTATGTATGCTTCGAGGGCTTGGGATTGAGTTCCACTTGGTTTTGCATGGTTTGTAGTAACTGTGACTGATTCCTTTGCATTGGGATCGCCTTCCTGGATGTGGTATGTTCTCCAGACATTCTGGGGTCTCCTGGATTCGCCAGGGCCTCCATTTGCTCGCTTCTGGATGCTCCTAAGCTTCTTCTTCTCGGAGTAGTTATCAGAGCTGTGTCCATATTTTCCATAATAGTAACAGTCATTGTCTCTCCTGCACCGATCCTTCTCAGCCTGGGATACTCTAGAATGCTGACAGGTGTTGTTAGAGAATCTTGGTGGATTTTGCTGGGTGTTATTCAGGGGGCGCTTAGGTGCTTGTTATGAAACTGCATTAAAGGTTGCATTTCCTAGACGATTTCCATAAAGTCCTGTAGAGTGGGCAATTGTATCTTGCTTATCCGCTATGTCCACTAGCTGGTCAAAGAAGGTATCTAAAGTGATGTGTGGCTTCATTTCTTGCTTGAGTTTGATATCCATGGCATCTAGGAGTCTCTGCTTTGCTGAGTAGTCCGAAATTGTTCCTGGGGGGAGGCTGTCACTCAAGGTTTGAAGTCTGATTACAGTATCAGTAATCTGTCCTGTTTTTCCGCCAGTAGTTTGCTTGACTTGTAGCCACTGTTCATAGATGGTATCAGTGGATGTGGAAGGAAGGAAGTAGGCCTCAAATTTCTGTTTGAGTCCAGCAACTGTGTGGTCTCCTTAGGGGGCTTCATATTGGGTAAATTTATCGTGGGCTTTCTCTCTGCAATAGGCTCCATAGAATTGGTGGGCTACAAGGGCTTCGGCAGTTATGCCAAACCTGGCGTTGTATGGGTGGACTGTGTTGAACCATGTTTTGATTCTCAATAGGTCTCGATCTTTTCCTTCTCCTGTAAATGTAAATGCTGCAGGCCATTTAGGATGATTATTTCCCTCTGGGGAACAGATATGGCGATGGGTGCAGGGCTTGGATTGCTTGGTGGGCTTGGTGGACTAGGTGGTCTTGGCGGACTAGGTAAATTGTCTGGTGCAGGGCTTGCTTCTCTGGGTTCTCTTGGTAGACTAGGTGGGCTAGGTGGCGAAGCTGGGGGTGCTGGTCCTGGAGCGTCCCTTGACCGGAATCTGATTATGATTCCAAGCTTGGTTCTATCTTGGATTGGACTTCTTGGTGGAGCTGTTCTTGGACTTGTTCTTGTTTTGGGCTTGGTCTTGGTCCTCTTCTTCGCTGCTGCTGCTATCAACTGAAGATATTTCTGAGTCCTGAGAGGGTGGGGCAGGTGGGGGTACTGGCGCTTGACTTTGGGGTCCTGAGGTGGATGCTACCGATCCTCTAGTGAAGTGCCTTCTGGTATCTCTTGGAAGTGAAATGGTTGCTAGCTAGGGTGAGCTGGTCTCGCCAGGAGTCCGCTCAAGGCCCTCTTGGAAAACAGGGAGGTGTACCAGCACTGCAGGGCAAAGGTAGGCTAAGGGTTATCAGTCCTCTGCCGAGGATCAAAGGTATACTTTAGTCTAGGTCAAATAATGTAACCTACTCTCAAGTATCTCGAGAATCCCAAAGGGACTCGCAAGATACTATTAGGATTTGAGGAGAAGCGTCGATGGATAGGTCTTCAATAGACCTGGTAAAAGGTGTGGAACTAATAAAGTGACCGTTCAACTTGTAGTATTAAAGATGATAGTCCTGTTAGGTTTGAGTGTCCGAATCCTGCACGGATTGCAGGCTCTTTCAATACAAAAGATTGTAGCTAGGAAAACTAAACAAAAGCGCAAACATCCTGTCCAACAAACATGCTAAAATAGGCAGCATAACAAGATAACCATATTTCAAAAATACAGGGTTAAGAGTGACAGGATGGACCTAACAAAACAAGTAATCGAATCCAAACAAGAAGGAACAAGAGGTTGCTAATACTATAGAAATCCAGTTGGTATTGCAGGAGGATTGCGATACCCAAATGGCTAGAAGCAAGGAGGGGTAGTGATAAGCGAAACAAGGGAAGAATAACCAGTTAGAAAGTCATAACCAAGTAGGAAGGGACAACCAAATAGTACCGCTTATTAGGTATAAACTCAAATCTGTAATAAGCAACATCAAGTCAGTAGTAATTGTAGAAATATAGAAGGATTCCGTTACAAGTCCTCCGTTTCTGTACTAAGTTCCTAAACCTGTGTGATAAGAAAAACCTTCTTTTGCCTGGCAGAACTAAAATTATCAATAGCATAACCTATTGCCACGTAGCTATAGAGTCTAAGAAGTCATACAGTAAGCCTCTTTGTAAATTGCACAATCAGGTTGCCCTTCAAGTTTCCCTCAAGACAGTCTAGCAAGCTGTGTTATAAGTCAATATAGCGAAGTGGAGACCAAGAAAAAGAGCATTACTGAAGGATAACATGTATACAAGAGGCTATTTTAGGGAGAAGAGCATAAGTATCAGAGCAAAGAGGACTTTAAGAGGGCTATCTTTATTGATAAATGCATATTTGAAAACTCTAAAGATTCTAAGAGTATTTGGGTGTTCAAAATACCTGAAGAAAAGTCATTTAAGAACTGCATTTTAATGGCTTTGAAGGGCCTAGGAATCAAGATGATAGTCTGAACTAGCATTTGGGGTAATAATAAAGTTTCTCTCATTCAAATTTATAACATGGGTGTAAATAGATATGTATATATTGGGATTTTAGAGGATGATTTAGTTGATACCTGGCAGGAGGTTGCGGACACAGTTGGAGATTCTATCATTCAGTAGGATAGTGCAAAGATACATACTGCAAGAAATACTATGGCTTAGTTTGCAGAAAACAATATACAGGTTATGGAATAGCCACCAAATTTTCCTGACCTCAATCCTTTTAAGCACAATTGGAAAAGGGTCAAGGAAAAGCTGCATCAGTAATTTCCTAACATTCACAAAGTTAAGAGGAGTGCAGATACTGTAAGAGAAAATATTTAGCAGGAGCTCTATATCAGGTTTCCATTCACGATATTGAAGGAGTATTATTGGAATACCTATGAGAGTCCATGCCAATGTGGGTGGCTGCTGTTTTTGATGCAAAGGGATGGTATACCAAGTATTAATTTTTTGCTCTATAATTTAATATGAAGACTTTCTTATATTCAATAGATATATATTTAAAGTTTCAATTTATTTTACGTAGTTGTAGTTGTATATATAGTAATTTCGTTGTAGTAGAAGGATTGTTATTACTGTGCCTGACAAAAGGATCGGTTCGAATAATTTAGAATAAATAGGTTCATTATGAATTTAAATTAGGTGAACGAGGACTAGAATACTAATAGAAGTAAAAAGTAAAACAGTTGGAAGAGAAAGTAGAATAAATGTATAGAAGAAAAACAGGCAGGGGATTGATTAGGGAGTGTTACACATATGGGAAATGGTACAAATTATTTGATGTAATAGTATATAGAATCGGGAGGTTACTATATGACTACAACCCATGCTGGCAAGAGGTAGTGTCTATGGTAGAGCTGCTCAGCCTCTGTGAAAGATCTAGACTCTAGAGTATGGAGTACTAATACTCTTAATAATCTGAAAGCATATGTACTTGAGTGCATAGATACATGAAAGACGGCTATCCAGACTGATCAACTGGTATTCCGTGAGATGTTGCAACTGGGCTACATTTACTTGAACTTAGTTCATTTGGCAAATAAATCGAAGGTTATTTACTGGTGGAGTGCTAAACATCCTCAGAATACTAAATAGCTCGAGGGATCATTTGACCAAGCGGGGCATACATTTTCATGGTCAAATGAGGTTTCCACTGTCTATGACCATGGCCATGGGATGTAAGGATACTTCATATATATGGCTAACATATGTACCAGGAGAATTGAATAAATAGCTAGTGGTTCCCCATGGTTAAGGAACACGCTCCGTGCCCTCTATTTTCCTCCCGCTTGAAACTCTTGGCCCTTTTAGCCGAACAAAACTTCGCCCTTTTGTGTGGCAATAGCCACGACACACCAAATCTTGCCCCTCGCTTGAGCTTCACTCTTTAGCGACACAGCCCCACTTCCTGTGTAACAGTGATGGCCACAGCTTCTCCTGGCCCCTCCAGGTCAGCCTCACGCACCCAGCACCGCACAGCACCCTACTCAGCCCACTCCTCCCGCGCCAGCACCCCTGGACCCCTCCCCGACCACCTGATTGCAACTCAAAACCTCCTAGACGCTATAGTTACCCAGTTTAGCCTCTCCCAGGAATCCTTCTTTGCGTTTGACAACTCCCTCCTCCATAACCTTTCCGACGGGAAAGCCACCATCATACCACTCCTCTGCACCGCCCTCTCTAGAATAAATGAGGTAGTCAGCTGACTTGCCGCACTGACTATGTGCGTGGATGAGATCTCCTCCACTATCTC
>QFET01006430.1:0-54262 GCA_003316355.1 Tuber calosporum | reverse complement strand
GAGGTAAACTTGGGGTCTCTGTCAGAGACTAGGGAGGTAGGGAAACCATGAATAGAGAAAACTCGCTCAATCAGGGTGTTGGCGGTTTCGATAGGTGTGATGTTCTGGGACACTGGTATGAGGTAGGTAAAGCCACTGAATCGATCCAAGACAACCATGATGAGTTCAAGCTTGGAAACGCTAGGAAAAGGTCCTGGAAAGTCAATTGCAAGGGACGAGAATGGCTGCCTGGGGACAGGGAGGGGGGTGACTGATCCTTCAGGGACAGTGGTAGGTTGCTTGTTGAGCTGGCATAGGTGGCATCTGCGGACATAGTATTTAAAATCGTTCCTCATAGAGAGCCAGTGGAAGTGTCTTGAAGCATATTCAAAACATTTCTACCAACCCATATGTGCCATTTGTTCAAGGGTGATGCGCACAATTTCGCTCCTGATGTTAGCACCTTGATAGCTTGCTTTATAGGGGACATAAGGACAGTCTCTACTGTCATCCTTCCCCTTTCTGACGAGAACTCCATCATATAAGAGCCAGTCTGGGTGGTCGATAGGCTTGGTAACTACCTCAAGGAGAGGGTCATTCTGGGTAGCATTTCGGATGCTCGCGTACAACTTTCCTTTCATGTAGTTGGTAAGCTGAAAGGCGCGAAGCTCAAGCTGTGAAGAGGGCTGATCAAAGAAGCAGTCCTCATAATCGACAGGTGCTTCTGGGGTAGGTAGGTTCCATCCTTGGTCGATATCGGGTATTTCTATTTCTTTTCCTTTATCAATAACTGTATGAAATACTGGGTAGCCATCGTCATCGTGGAGGGAAGGAGGAACAGCGCATCTGTGTTCTGCTCTACGCTTGGGATGATGAGGGGAGACAAAGTTGGAGGAAGAGTAGAGAGGCAATGGTCCTAGGATATCGCGAGATCCTGAGGGAAAGTATCCTGTATTTTTTCCATTTATGTGGGTTTGGCATTCGTCCCAGACACAGACAGTCCAGTGCATCGCTCTGTGTCTATTAGATTCAAGAAATCGGTCCAGTTCATTGACTGTGGGTCGATGAGGGATTGGTGTGGCCTGAGGGTCAGGTTGATTAGGTGTGCTGCTGGGGGAGATATTTCCGGAGGTGGTGACTGCAAGGGATTCCAATTGGGTGATTGAATCATAGATTCGTTTAAAGCAGTTGGTGATAGCATCTGGATGCAGTGGTTGGTCCATATCTCCTGGAGTATTAATAATTCTCGACGTAAGGCCTGACAATTGAGCTTTAGCTCGCTCAATCAGTACTGTGGCGTGGGATGGCTCTCGAGGGTTGCTGAGATAGGAGGGGGTCTCGACGATTTCACAACCTTGTATGGCATTGGTTGCAAGCTCGAGGGTATCTGCTGCTTTGTCCATGACTTGTTTAACAGAATCTGAGTAGTGACTCGCTTCTTGGGAGCTGGAGGGGTTTGAGCTGGTGCCATGATGTGAGTTCCACATGGAGTGGTGTTCAGGGGTAAGAATGCAAGAGGGTACTTGAAGAGTGAGGGCAGAAGAAGGGTCTAAGGCATGGGCGATGTTGAGGTAGTGTCTTGACACAATGTTCATGGCGGAGGTGGGGGTCTTTATAGGCTTCTTCTCTGTGGGGTCTTTGAGTATTTGGTCTTCTTCAGCTGGGGTGTCTTCATAGATCATTGATAGTGCATCTGCAAGGACATTGTCTTTGCCAGGTCTGTGTATGATATCGAAATCATAAGATTGCAGGAACAAGCGCCATCTAGTTTGAGGGTAAGGTAGGTCAGCCTGCTTCAGGAAAAAGGATAGTGCCTTGTTGTCTGATACAACAGTCAACTTGGTGCCATATAGAATCGGATGGAATGCCTCAATGGCATCCACAATCGCTAAAAGTTCCAATTCATGGACAGGGTAGTGCAGCTGACTTGTTGCAAACTTTCTGCTGTGGAAAGCGGCAGGGTATGCTTTCTCAGGGGAGGGTCCTTGGCCAACCCATGCTCCTGATCCAACCTTAGAGGCGTCAGTAATGAGGTATATTAGATCAGCTGATGTCTCATATGAGATGGGGCAGAGCGGAATTGTCTCCTTGGCCAGGCGCTTGACCTGTTTGAAGGCTTCCTCATGCAGGGGTCGCCATTTAAACACATCAGGGGAAATCAGGTCCGAGAGGGGTGCAGTGGTGGAGGCTAGGTATGGAAGGAACTGTGCATGATATATCACAACTCCAATAAAGGTCTGAACCTCTTTTTTCGATTTTGGTGTGGGCCAGTCTTGGATAGATCGAATTTTTTCAGGGTTTGCATGAATTCGTTTCTCATCTATAACATGTCCTAGGAGTGAGAGCTTGGTGGCGAAGAATTTGCACTTAGCTGGTGATGCTTTGATTTGATGCTGCTTCAGTCTTTCCAAGACTGATCTGATGTGCGAAATGTGGTCCTCAAATGTTTCTGAGTATATAGTAATGTCATCCATGTATGCCTAAACGAATTTTCCAATAAATCCATCTAGGACAAACTCTTTAACTCTCATAGCTGTAGCAGGGGCATTGGCATCTCCTTGCAGCATGACTCTGGATGCAAAGGATCCAAAGGGTGTCTTGATGGTGTTGTATATCTCATTGCTAGGGAGAACTCGAATTTGGAAGTACCAGTTTGCTAGGTCAATGGTGGATCTGAACTTTGCTCTGGCAACAGTTCTGAGTATCATGGCTTGGTTGGGAATCACTCCAAGGTCCTTGATAGTAATATCATTCCTGGGTACAAGGTCCGCAAGCAGTCTGATTTCGCCATTGAATTTCAGCTTTGGGAATATGTTGACTGGGTTGTGTGCCTTGCTTGGGTAAATGATTCCTCCCGCTTTGGGGTCCTCGATCACTGCTCTGTATGCTGGCATGATCTTGTCAGGGAATGTGAAGAATCTTGGATTATGGTCCGAAATTGTGTCTTTCAGCTGGATGTGGTGGTTGACATCTCTCAAGGGTGGTAATCCCACTGTCTTCTTGCCTGGGAATACTGTAGGGAACTCGGAAATGAAGTCAGGGGCATCTGCTTCATTCATTGCTGAAAATAGTGCATGGGTTGCTTTCTTGCAAGTCAAGGTGATTCCCTTGTCAGGGAAGGTGATAATAGATTTTCCGCAATCTATAACGGCATGGTGTGCAGTAAGGTAAGGCATTCTTAGGAAGATATCATAGTTGTCCTGGGAACAGACTAGAGCTTCAGATATATCGCCGCTGTCTTTGTCAATATGTATGACAGGCTTTGCAACATAGTTGATTGCTGAGCGTGATCCTCTAACTGCCATCTTCAGGTTGATAGGGGTCTCGAGGTCTCTGGTAGGGATTTGGTGGGTGGTGACAAACTTTCCTGATATCAAGTTGTCTCCTGTGGTTCCTGTATCGACTAGTGCCTTTGCTTTGTGGCCATGGACTGTGATGTATGATTCGAGGGCTTGGGATTGAGTTCCACTAGGTCCTGCATGGTTCGTGGTAACTGTGACAGATTCCTTCACATAGGGATCGTCTTCCTGGGTGTGGTATGTTCTCCTGACATTCTGGGGTCTCCTGGTTCCTCCAGGGCCTCCATTTCCTCGCTGCTGGGTGCTCCTATGCTTCTTCTTCTCATAGCAGTTATCGGAGTAGTGTCCATGTTTTCCACAATAGTAACAGTCATTATCTCTTCTGCGCCGATCCTTCTCAGCCTGGGATACTCTTGGATGCTGAGAGGTATTGTTGGAGAACCTTGGGTGATTTTGCTGGTTGTTGTTCTGGGGGCGCTTTGGTGCTTATTGGGAAACTGCATTAGAGGTTGCATTTCCTTGACGATTTCCAAAGAGTCCTGTAGAGTGGGCAATTGCATCTCGCTTTTCCACTATCTCCACTAGTTGGTCAATCGAGGTATCTGAAGTGATGTGTGGCTTCACTTCTCGCTTGAGTTTGATATCCATGGCATCTAGGAGTTTCTGCTTCGCTGAATAGTCCGAAATTGTTCCTGGGGGGAGACTGTCTCTCAAGGTTTCAAGTCTGATTACAGTATCGGTAATCTGTGCTGTTTTTCCGCCGGTAGTTTGCTTGACTTGTAGCCACTGTTCATAGATGGTATCAGTGGATGTGGAAGGAAGGAAGTAGGCCTCAAATTTCCGTTTGAGTCCAGCAACTGTGTGGTCTTCTTGGGAAGCTTCATATTGGGTAAATTTATCGAGGGCTTTCTCTCTGCATATGGCTCCATAGTATTGCACGGCTTCAGGGGCATTGTCAGTTATGCCAAAGGTGGCGATGTATCGATGGACTGTGTTGAACAATGAGTTGATTCTCAATGGGGCTCGATCTTTTTCTTCTCCTGTGAATGTAAATGGTGCTGGCCATTTAGGACGATTATTTCCCTCTGGGGGGACTGACATGGCGATGGGTGAAGGGCTTGGAATGCTTGGTGGACTTGGTGGACTAGGTGGTCTTGGTGGACTAGGTAAATCGTCTGGTGCAGGGCTTGGTTCTCTTGGTAGACTAAGTGGTCTAGGTGGCGAAGCTGGGGGTGCTGGTCCTGGAGCGTCCTCTGGACTGGTATCTGATTCTGATTCTGAGCTTGGTTCTTTCTTGGATTGGACTTCTTGGTGGAGCTGTTCTTGGACTTGTTCTTGGACTTGGGCTTGGTCTTGGACTTGGTCTGGAGCTTGGGCTTGGGCGTGGTCTTGGGCTTGGTCTTGCTCTTCTTCTTCGCTGCTGCTGCTATCTACTGATGATAATTCGGAGTCCTCAGATGGTGGTGCAGGTGGGGGTACTGGCGCTTGACTTTGGGGTCCTGAGGAGGATGCTACCGATCCTCTAGTGAAGTACCTTCAGGTATCATTTGGAAGCGAAATGGTTGCTAGCTAGGGTGAGCTGGTCTCGCCAGGAGTCCGCTCAAGGCCCTCTTGGAAACAGGGAGGTGTACTAGTACTGCAGGGTCAAGGTAGGCGAAGGGTGATCAGTCCTCTCCCGAAGATCAAAGGTATACTTGAGTATAGGTCAAAAAATGTAACCTACTCCCAAGTATCTCGAGAATCCCAACGGGACACTGAAGATACTGTAAGGATAGGGGGAGAAGCGTCGCTGGATAGGTCTTCAATAGACAAGGTAAAAGGTATGGAACTAATAGAGTGACCGTTCAACTTGTAGTATTAAAGATGATAGTCCTGTGAGGCTTGAGAGTCCGAATCCTTAAGGGATTGTAGGCTCTTTAAATACAAAAGATTGTTGCTAGGAAAACTAAACAAAATCGCAAACATCCGGTCCAACAAACATGCTAACAGAGGCAGTATAGCAAGGTAACCATATTCTAAAAAACAGAGGGTTTAAAGCGACAGGATGGAGCTAACAAAACAAGTAATGGAATCCAAACAGGAAGGAGCAAGAGATCGCTACTACCTTACAAATCCAGTAGGTATAGCAGGAGGATAGCGATACCCAACTGAGTAGAAGCAAGGAGGGGTAGTGATAAGCGAAACAAGTAAAGAATAACCAGTTAGGAAGTCATAACCAAGTAGGAAGGGACAACCAAATAGTAGCGATTATCAAGTATAAACCCAAATAAGTAATAACCAACATCAAGTCGGTAGTAATAGTAGAAACATAATAGGATTCCGTTAGAAGCGTTCTATATGTCGTGTTTCACGTATTGCTTCTAAGTTTAATTGGCATTATACTAAGAAGGTTCGTAGTTTGGCTCTTATACCATGGAAGGTAGCGGGTTTCTCAACCTTATTCCAGTTGTTGGCTATCTCGCTGAATGTTGATTAGTTTCAGGATTTCTTGGAACTGTGCAGTTGTGAATCCTGCTAGTTGTATTCCAGCTCTGCTATCAGCAGTTCCTAGTCCTGGAATAGACAATCTCTCTCGTCTATGTGTTTCAGGTTCTAGGGATCCGGCTGGTGAGCTAGGCGCAGGTATGACTGGACTTGCAATCCTTTGTGACTTACTTCTGGATAAGTTTGTGTTGAGTGATTCTTCCAGTGCCGGACCGAGTGTTGAGGTTTCGATTTCTCCCTCAGTGAGGTCGATGTCATAGACAGTAAAGTTCGTCGTTTTATTGTTAGTTGTTTCCTAGGTCACGCAACCAAATATTGTGGTTCTCAGCTGTTAGCAGAATTACAACCGGAAACTACTTCTCCTTAGGTTGGAAGTATGTGACCCCGCCGTCTTCATAGTCCGAAAAGGGGCGTGGCACTCATCTTACCCACCAAGGTAGGAGTACCATGGCAACGAGAAGTTTTAGGTGGAGGTCCACTATTGCTCTTAGGCCTATGCCTACTTTGTATTGTTAGACAAACCCTATGGTTCCTATCGTACAATGCCAATAGAGAAGCGGATAGGTAAACAGGTTAAGTAATTGTAAAGGAAAGAACTTAGATGGTTGCGTGAAGAGTCGTAACTACAGGCCGCTTTTTTCACTTTTTCATTTTCTATTTTATTTTTATTTTATATCATATATTCGTTGTTAAGATACAAGAACTTGCGTGCAGCGCTACCTTTGACATAAACAAAAATTTAATCCCAAAAACAAAAAATAAAGAAACCCATTGGCACATAAAAGTCCAACTGGGCAGGTAACTGTTCATACACCACATACGGTAAACTCAAGTAAGAAAAAACCAGCCAAGAAAGATACAAAAACTAAGCCTTCAACTAAGGAAACACACAAGGTTCTTAAAACATGGAGAGGAAAAAAGGATGCAGGCAGGAGACTTTGGAGTGGTGTGTGCGACTAAAGGACGTGACAAAGAGGGTGGAGACAGCAACATATCAGCGGGGAAGCCAACCTGCGTCTCACGTAAATAGGCAACCAGGTTGAGTCTGCGTGGTATTGAGGACGAGATGGAGTCAGTCGGGCATATTCCCATGACGCCTTGGAGGTAGCGCCTGCGGGCTTCGGCGGTGGCTGAGCTGGTAAGTATGGCATACTCGAAGTCTTCATCCTAGTCCCAGTATCGAGGACAGAGGGTGGGCACCCCCTCACAGTCCCATGAGGTGTAGAGGGCCAGGTAGCTCTTGTGGACACGCATCTGGTGAATACGGCCAACCATGAACTGGCCCAGGCCCATAGAAGTATGTGGGGAGAGGGACGTTTTGTATGGGGAGTAGGGTGGGGGAGGACAGGCTTCCCTCAGTCATTGATAAGGGTCTAGTGGGACCGGCTCCTAAGGCCAGTAAAGGCAGTGTGCATGGCAGGTAGCGGTGGGAGAGGGGAACTGAGGCTTATGATGTCTGCACGTGGTATAGGGGCGAAGTATTTTTATGAATTGCTAATATGCCTAGCAATCAGTTATACACGGTGGTATTTTTTAGCTAAACTTAGCTAGGTTTTTAAGGGTAATTTCCTAAACAGGTAGTTTGTTTTTGAAAATAAAATTGATTTAAGAATGATATGTTAAATACCAAAAAGGTTAAAGGTTTCCAAATTTGGAATAGCTTATTCCATTATGGAAATATTAGCCTTTGAATCCCCTGCATTTTCGCAAAAAAGACTGAAAATTTCTGAATAAGATTCTGTTTTTATTTGCACAGTTGGTCCCTGCTGGAGTCATGGTTTAGTCGGTTGCATTTGGTATTGGCCTGCCAAGAGTATCTGCATTGAGGTTAGGTGTGCAAACCTCACCTGGGCCAACGCTTTGGATAATTGTAAGATTAGGACAAAGGCTAACCCATCACCTGGTCCAGTGACCAAAATGGTGGATTGGCTGCAGTACCTAGAGATTTTGTCCTACCCGAACTCAAAGAACCCTTGCACTTTAATCAGGCTATGTGGCTACCATTTCCCTGCATGGCTTCAAGGAGAGGGGGCTCAATCAGGAGCTAAAACCAGTGATCCTTCCGTGGTCGAAAGTTAAACCAACCCAAGAAACCAATAATCATTTTAAGTCCATTCAGTTCCTTGGACCATGGCACTACTGGGGATTTCAGGCGCGATCTTCTAATCAAGGGCACTGGTTCAGTTTATTATTTTGGAAGAGAATCTTGTCAGATTTCAATTGCACTATTTTTCCATTTGGTCGCATGCCTGGTTCTTGTACTGCCTGCCTTTGAAAAAATGGTTGAGACTTGGTTGTTTTCAAAGATCAAAGATGCGACTGCCCTCCCTCATCATTTTAAAATAGTTTACGCGACCATTGTCTGTTTACTAACCGTCTTCTCTTATGGACTTATCAGCTCAGGGCCAACTTCTCTTGTACTGCTATTCTCATTGCCCCTGCAAAAGCTCATAATCTCCACTCTCTAGCGTAGAGGGATCCCCTATTTCGATTCTTGTCACAATTTTCCAGGAACCCCGAATACCTAAATGCCGTCGCCGTTTGTGCCATTTAGGACCTTTCTGTATCCTAAAATATCTATAACTGTGAAGAGGCTCCCCATTGTACTTTGTCACCCTGTGCTTGATAAGGTTTTGCTAGGTGCGTAGCCGTCTGCAGTATGTGTGGAAATATCAGTAGGTCTTTTATTGCCCCTTTCGCTAAAGCCCTAGCTACTATATATCTTTGCAACATTTTTGCCCGCCGTAGTGGTTGAGCCACAGCGCGTGATTTCCTTCCCCACTTTTCGCTTAAGAGCCACCTCTTGTGGAACTCTATCAGGAACCTTCTTCCAGTCAGGATGCTCATCCTTGGTCTAGTTTCCCACTATGCTTGTTTGTGGATTGGCCTTTATTACCTTCCAGCGTGAAGTTTGGTTTTTTGATTCTGCTTGGTGTATTCTTGTTCGGGGTTGACTACTTTATTAGTGTCATTGCATTTTCGTTTAGATGATCCACTAAAGGAGGGATCTTCTTTGAATAGTTTCCGCCAGTCCAGAAATTCTTCCTCTTGTCTGCCAACTTCCCTTATGGTTTACATCTACTCATTATTGGAAGAGGCCCTCCTGATGGAGCACAGTCACTGTCTTTCTTCATGAAGTTTGCTTTCCAACTGCACCTTTAAACTGATTCCAGTAAGTCTGGCCTTGATATTGAGGTTTTCGTGGAACAGAAGATAAGTGTCTATCCTTCCCTTATACACTATCTTGGTTATTTCATCTAGGGCTCGTCTTTCGTCTCAAAATGCCGGTGTATCGCTATGTGATTTCTTTGAGATCATGATCCCATGTGGAGTCCTCCGGGTTTCGTGTATATCCACCTAATCCACCCATCACCTTGCGGTATTTCTCTATGAAGGGTACTACTTATTCTCCTTTGTTTTCACTAAGACAAAAACTATATGGTGTTCATGATTTTCCCGCGGAGCAGGCTTCTGATAGAAATAGTCTTCACAGGCTGTCAATCAATCTAGAACATCTTAGTTGTCATGTCTTTCAAAGAAGTAGTTTGGTTCAGCTATGAGCTTTGTTGGGCGGAACAGTCAACAGATACGTACTAAGACAGCCAAAGTTAACCTGTCCTTTAGTACCTTATTACTTAGAATAGATGGTAGACCCGGTGCGGGTTCTGCCCTGCCGCCCTTTCTGCCCTATCTATCCTCTCTTTGACTATTGGATCTATCATCGTCTGGGTCTGGTGCATTTCCATGGTGACCTGGTTGTGGTGGCGGGGGTAGGTTATTTTCTCTACAGTTGACTGCTTTTCTCTTATCCTTTTTAGATGTCGATTGTGATTCATTTATTGGAAATGTACCCCTACTGCTAGAGTCGATAATCACCCTCAGTTAGATTGTCCTGGATCACCATCAGTCGGTCCATGCTGAGTTGGTACTGCAGCTGGATTATCGGCCAGTTGACGTACCAATGCATCTAGCTATGCCTTGATACCTTCTCAAGGTTGCTGTTGATTTTGAGCTGCAATTTCTTGTTGCTCATTCATCCTCCTGTACCTTTACTGTTCCTTCTGATGTTATTTAGCATTTAGGCCAATTAGCCCTCTTCCCAGGATTCAATCCCTTGTTTTTGAAATATGGGCCTTTTGTTCTTGTTAAGCTCGTTGGCGGCGGATTTTATTCTGATCCTGGGTACGTTACCTTTACGGCTCCCTTTCAGTATCACCAATCAGCCATTCTAGTGCACTGTAGCATTCCTATATTCCCGCTTGATTGAAAACCTCGCCCTAGCCATCCAGGTTTGCAATAATTCTAGCATTGGGAACCCTTGCCTGGCCTCCTCTGATCATGCTGATATCAGGATATGATTCTTATCTGGACTTTCTTTGAAGGATCGGTCCTGGTGATGCAATGCATTGACAAAATTTACTGCAAGTTAACTTGAGTACAGACAGTTTTATTAGCTAGCTCAGCACGCTTTTGAAATCTGGAAGGTGGTCGAACTAAATGCGTAATGGTAGTGTTGGTACAACTCCGGGATGGAATTAGTGATCACGTCGGAGTAGATTCTATATCCTGTTATTCGATTATCAGGGCAGGACCCCTAGGACTAGAAATTGGTGTATAACCTCATGCCTTACCCATGGCAGCTTGTTTATGCCCTTAGAGGTATTTCTAAAAATAATTCGCTTTCTGAACCAGAATGGTTCAACTTCTACAACAAGCAGTTTTTCCCCTAGGTCGGCAGCAATTATCTTATAAATATAAGGTATGGTAGAATTTTGTTTCCGTTTTGTAAAAGCAGTTATCTGTTGGCTATTATGCTGATATATATATGTTCTGTATATTTTAGCTGTATGTGAGCAAGCAGTCAAAGAGCTACTGCTTGGAGTTCAAGTGCTTATTCTTCTCTGCAGAGAGGAATACATTGTCAAAGTTAAGCGGTCAGTAGTGCCTACAATCTTAGCACTAATGAAAACTTAGAGCGCCAAAGTATTCTCTAAGCAGGAGAGAATGTTGTGTTGCTTTAGTTACCGCAGATTAACAATATAAGATTCTGGGATAGTCAATTCAGTACTGTTGAATTGCCTAGGCTGTGCTTGTATCGAGCGCATAGGAGAACTGACAGAGAAGCTCTGTTACCAATAATGATAAAAGGTAAAGGAGGTCTTTAAAGCTTTTTCAATTTGTTTAACTAATAACTGAATATATTGTTAAGGTCTGTTCTCCGTTGCTTGGTGATCCGTTAACTATGGTGGACCGCTAGCTATTTATACAATTCTCCTGGAACCTATTTTAGCCATTTATATGAAGTATCCTTAGATACCTTGACCATGGTCATAGACAGTAGAAACCCCTTTTAACACTGAAAAATGTAGGCCCCACTTGGTCAAAAGATTCCTAGGACTATCTAGTACTCTGAGGGTGTTTTGCACTCCACCCGTAGATAGCCTTCGATCCACATACCAAATGAACTATGTCCAAGGTCGTGTAGCCCATTTGCCAACATCTTTCAGAATACCATTTAATCAGTCTGGATGGCCGTCTTGCATACATATATACACTCAAGCATATATGCATTCGGATAATCAAGAGTATGGCTACTCTGTTCTTTAGTGTCTTGATCTTTCACAAATGGTAAACAGCTCTACTTGAGACTCTAATTCTTCCTAGCATAGGTTATAGTTAAATAGTAACCTCCTGGTGCTATATACTATCACATTAAATAATTTGTACAATTACCCATATGGGTAATAGTAATCAATCTAAGGGATATCACTGCTTGATTCCATACCGAAAATTTCATATTCAACTATACAACCAGCCCATTTGAGTAGCCTGGTACCCGCAGTGTTTAAACCGGATGTATGATGATGGGCTTATGGATATATAGACCAATGAATCAACATTCTCAACTAGAGGCTTTAGAAACTGTTTCTGAGTATGACAAAAGCCTTCATAAGAATATCATCGGGACTGTATAGATGAGACTTATGAGTCTGGCCCTCAATCACACATGGTGTGGGGTGCCTTCTGCAGAACTCCAAAAAAAGATCTAATTTTTTATACCAGGAAAACCAAAGGTGGTGTCAGTGCTATAAGTGTAAACTGTCATGGAACACCATTTTGTCCCAGTTTGGCATCAGGCTTGAAAGGAATATGGGTGCGCTACCATTGTAGTAAATGGTGTTCCTGGTCATAAAGGCGCTGACACACAATCACGGTATGAAATCCAACTTGCTAAATGCTGTACTTGGCTGGAATAATTGGGCAACTCAATTTGATGGAAAAGGTTCAATGGCTAGCACAGTCTCCAGACCTGAACCTCATAGAGGCACTATAGCTTATTCTGGAGTCTGAGGTTGGGTAGATCTAGAGTAGGAGAGGGGATATTCCTGCCCTAGAGTAGGGGTTCAATATCATTTGGTAAGTAATTCCTAGTCAATGGCTCATGAGATTGATAGATACGATGCCTTAACGACTGCAGACATTGATTGACCTGGAGTTGGGACCAACCGTACATTAGTTTGTGGTCGATAAAGCAGGTTTCTCTAATCTTCATAAATGCAAGTGGACTGGAGTATTAAATGCGACTATAAGCCCTAGATATCACTCAGAACATACCATCCCATATTAAGAAGTCTGGCCGAATGTTGATGACATGCAACCATAGAGTTTGCCTATTACGTAACCTTTCTATTCTGTTTTAGATCTCATGTAGCTACTCTAGCAGATCCAGAAGTGCACCCGACTTATAGTTACTCCTGAGTACATTAATAAATACAAGTTTTCCTAATAGTTGTTAGCAATTCATGGTAGAATTCAATCTCCACAAAAACATCCTCAACCGTTACCTGATCTGCTGGATTAATCACTTAAATAGCAAACCTACCACCTTCATTTAGATTGGCAAACTACACACCTCTTGACGCCTGATCAATCACCCTTTCTTTCAATAACGTTTACACGTCTATAAGGAAATAATTGACTAATCGTTGACTAGATTGTTGGTGGTCTTCTCACATAAACGGTAACTTGGCTAGTTGGGTTTTACATGAATTGGGATTATGAATCATGAGGTTGACATATTTCACACCAGGACTCATTTTAGTCATAGGGTTTCACATGATGCACACTAGTGCAATTTTTATTATCTTGTGATTAGTTGATTGTGCACATGCCTTAAACTTGTCAGTCATATGATGTTATAAGTTTTGTAAATGACTATCTTCACAAGTGTACAGTTTTGCACATGTAACCACTATGAAGTATATGTTAGGCTGTATGAGTTATGAGTGGATTTAGTCTGCGGGGCAGTTGTCTCTGAGGAGTCAGCAGATGGATTTCTTACTATGACAAACCATGAGTCATAGAGGTTGTGTTACTCATAAGTATCAGTCAACTGTATGATAGTTGAGGGAGGAGTGTCTATATAAGAACCTCTAGGGGGCCTGGATTTAGGACATATTTAGCTTCCTCTTTTTTCCTTCCCCTATATCTTCCCCACCTTCGTTAATCTATAAAACTTAATGAAACCCTCTTACATCCCTTCGTTTACGCTTCATATCACTAAACACAGGCCCTTGAGCCCACTCACCATGCCTCAGTCATTTCCTTCCATACTCGTGCCAAGGTTGCGGCTGTTGGCCGCAACCACCGGATGTTCGCTGGCTCACAACCTGGGGCACTCTAAAGAGTGCCTGCCAGCTCAACACAACTTTGCGGCTCAACACAACTTTGTGGCTTACCATACTAACTCTGCGGCTCAACACAACTTTGTGGTTCAACACAACTTTGTGGCTTCACACAACTTGGTGGCTCAACACAACTTTGAGGCTGAAACCAAATTTTGATAAAATAGAAGTAGACAATTAATTGAACAACCAATTGTAAACAATACAACAACAAATCATGCCACCAGCGCCAGCATTTATACTCCCCAGCCAGTGGGTTGAGCCTTATGAAGATGTCGAAATTCGAATTCAAGCTGCCGTTACCTTCATTCAAGCACAAGCAAATCAACATGTCAATATTGCGGAAATCGCTCGCACCTACAGGATACCAGTTACAAGACTTCGAGCACGCTTACAAGGCCGTCCGTCCAGGCAGGAGAGAACTGGGACCAACCGCAAGCTGTCGGAAGATCAGGAGCTTGCAGTATGTCAGTATTTGGACCGCTTAGATACAATTGGCATGAGTGCCCGACAACGAATGGTTTCGAGCTGTGCCAACGCAATTCTGCAATATTCTCATATGGGTGAAGGACCAGCCCCTCTCGTCGGTGAGCACTGGGGCCCACGTTTTCTTGCACGCCATCCAGAATACCATATTCGTAAGCAACAAACAATCGATGCCGACAGGAAAAATGCACACCAACCGGAGCATATTCGTGTTTGGTTCGAGAAATATCTTCAAGTCTGCCAGCAGCATGATATTAAGCCAGCGGACTAGTACAATTTCGATGAGACTGGTTTTCGCATTAGGATCGGTCGGGATCAGTGGATTATTACAAGAGATCCCACTCGCCAAGCTTATCTTCCTAGCTCTACAAATAGAGAATTGGTTACAGTTTGTGAAACATTAGTGGTGATGGCACCGTTCTCCCACCTATGATAATCGTTCCTGGTGTAATTCACCAACAGTCCTGGTACACGACTACCTGCATTCCTGACAACTATCTCGTCGGCACATCTGAATCGGGATACAGCAATAATGCTCTGACGATGAAATGGCTTGTTCATTTCGAACGTTTTTCTGGACAACGTCAAAGTGGTATATATCGGCTCCTGCTACTCGACGGGTTTGGCTCGCATTGTACCAAAGAGTTCATCGACTATTATGATGGGCACAAGATTGTTGTTTTCTGCCTTCTGCCGCATTCCAGCCATCTTCTCCAGCCCTTGGATGTGGTTGTATTCCAACTGTATAAGCACTATCATGCAGAGGCAGTCGAAGCTGCAACCCGTATGGGGTGTGGTGATTTTGACAAAATTGAATTTCTAGATCAAATCGATTCTATTCGTCAACAAACCTTTAAGTCATCGACTATCCAATCTGCATTTCATGCAACTGGCCTCATCCCATATAATCCTTCTGTTGTTATCTCAAAGCTCAGAGAAGCAGCACCTCTACAGCCTCCACGATCACTCGAGTCTTCTGAATTCTCTCTCAGCATTCCACTTACAATTGCGAGCCTTAGGGCACAAGGAGATCAATTGCAACAGGAGGCTAGGGATATGTCACCCGACTTCCAACTGCGTCTCACGCTTGTTCTTCAGGGTGGACTGGCACTTGCAAAATCAGGCGAGTTAGCAAAGGAACATATGGAAAACACCCAAGCAGCCGAAGTCGCCAGAAGCGCAAGACGTAGGGCTCAAAATAGGAGGCAGATACAAAAAGGTGGAGTTATATATGCGTCGGAGGCACGCCAAATGGTTAAAAGTAGAGATATTGCTGAGGTGGAAAAGGCACAAAAACAATTACGTAAAGCCCAAAATGCTAAAAAAAGGGCTGATACTGCCACACATAAACCTTTTCCTGATGAGATAAAGGCAGCATATAAAGCCAGATCTGCTAGGCTAGCACAGCAAAAGAGAATGGCCAAGCAACAAGCAAGGTTGCAGAACTAAATGTATATTAAACTCTCTTAAAATAATTTGCTAGTGTACCCTTAGCTAAAAAACTATTCTGAGCCACAAAATTATGTTGAGCCACCAAGTTGTGTGAAGCCACAAAGTTGTGTTGAGCCACAAAGTTGTGTTGAGCCGCAGAGTTAGTATGGTAAGCCACAAAGTTGTGTTGAGCCGCAAAGTTGTGTTGAGCTGGCAGGCACTCTTTAGAGTGCCCCAGGTTGTGAGCCAGCGAACATCCGGGGGTTGCGGTCAACAGCCGCAACCTTGGCACGAGTACCCCCTTGTGTTAGGATTCTTCCCACCCCACCCTTCCACTCAACTCTGCCTTTAGTTATGTCCAGATTCTGTCTTCAGAGCCATAATCCTAGGATGCTCGCAGTCTCATGACCTGGGGCACTCTAAAGAGTGCCTGACAGCTCAACAGTCCTGTGTTCCTCAACTGTTATTTGTGGTTCAACCACCATTCATGGCTCAATAAAACTTACTTGGTTTATATAATTTTATGGCTTTATATTAGTACCAGGCTTGATATAACTTAAAAGGACAATATAATATTGTTATTTTAGAATAATCTCTGCAACCTTGATTGTTGCATAATCCCCTTGATTATCATTTCAGATATTTTGTTCTTCTAACCTTGAAAAGCCTTCTTGGCATTCACTGGTACCTTTATCTCATCTACAAAATATTCCTGCTGAGCCCGTTCTATAATCTTTTTGGCCCTTTGTACCCTGCGAAGCTTTTTCTCCCCTATTTCTTCACCTGAATCTTCCCTCTGGATAACTCTCTAACATGCTTCCGATACCTAGATAACAACGCCTTTCTGTATCTACCTTCTGCTCTGAGTTTTCTGTCTTGCAATACGAGCTAGTAAATTCGCAATGTAGACCAAGTACCCGTTCTGGTGCTATAATTTGTCATGATGTCAATGGTATTATATATGTAGAATAAAAGACTTGCAGTATGTAAAAACTCTGATTAACCTACAAAATGAGATAGTTTACATTCTTGCATTCAGACCAAAAATTATGTCCCTTGACGAAGTTTTGCCAAGTAATCATTTACCATTGAGCCATAAAGCACTGTTAAGCCACCAAGGACCATTATGCCAGACTGGACTGTTTAGCCAGACAGGACCGTTGAGCTGTCAGGCACTCTTTAGAGTTCCCCATGTTGTAAGCCTGCGAGCATCCTATGGTTATGGCTTAGAAGCCATAACCTTGGCATGAGTATCTCTTGCTTCCTCCAGGAAGCCTCTAAGCTATTAGCTGGCAGGAAGGCCAAGTACCCCTCTGACAACTGACAATGTCTTCAACTTTTTCCACTATGGAAATTTCCTCCTCTTGCTCCTGTGCTCTACCCTGGGTGGCATACATTTTGTATATGCAAGGTCACATGAGCTTATCTGCCTTGCTTGAAACTGTCCAGCCCAGTCAGCTACTCCTTACTAGAGTGTACTCTCCCTGAGCTTGGATCTTGCCTCACTACACTCCTATCTCGATGACCAGCTTCATAGGGTTTTCCCACTTAGCTATACCCCACTTCACCCCCTGCTCTTCAAACTTTCTCTGTAGTTCATAGGCCACCTCTCATCCTTGGTCACTGTGGCTTCCATGATCCTCATTCTCCTCCTGGACTCTTTGCGGCCCCTCAGCCCCTTACATCTTCCCACTCCTCAACCCCAAACTATGGCATCTGTAGTGTTGACAACTCCCATACTCAGTCCTTCGATACGCTTGCACTTTGCGCAGAGCAGAGATTAGTAGGGTGGGTTGGTGGCAGGAAGGGCAAGTATAAAGGAACTGCAGCCTCTGATGGATCCATTGCCGTTCAGGGAGCTCAGGCTACCTCCTCCCTCCCAGTAACTACAGTGAAAACCCCTCCTCCTGCTTTTGCTTTTTCCTCCTCGGATGGCTTTTAGGCGCCATAATCCTTCCCCACTCCTAGCCCTGATGCCCTTGCTCACTCAAACTTGCTACCAGAACTTGATACTTCTCTAGCGGGTGATGCTAATTGGTCCTTGCTCCGCCACATTTCAGTATTGCTTAATGACTCTGGAACTGTTTTCTTATCAGTGGTTACCCCTCTGTTCATACCCTTTCTTACACCCATTATTTCGATACACTGTCCGTCTGGATCAAGTAGTTCTTCCCAGTTGGTGAAAACCTATACCTTTACTTTTGCCACACTTGGAATGCCACCCAGGACGTCATTGACTCCGTTCCCTTGGTTTACCACTGTTAGAATAATGAGGAATTCTTCTAGTACGTCTCCACTTCCATCCAGAACTCGACTGGAATTTCGATCCTTTTGCACCGCTTGCTGAACTTAGATGAAGAGTTTAATATGAGCAATTTCTCTACCTCCTCGAGAGTACCAGCTGACCCTATAGAGCTTGATAAGGTGGTTCCTTCTATTCCCCTCTTCTCTCAGAACCACTTGTCTGTGCGAAGGTTCTCCTCTAATGCTTTAACCCAATGCTACCACTGTTCCAAGTTCAGCTATGTTAGTCCCAGGTCCAAGGTGGATCACCCTGGGTGCCCTTTGTGTTTCCTTCCCCATACAATGGCTGAACAGTCCTCCTACTTTTGATTCTGCATAGAGGGGGTGCAATACAAAACCCATTGTCAACTTGTTTGTCTCTTCCCCTATCAGGTGCACTACCTGTAGAGGCGATCACTTTGCCAAGAACCATGGCCGCCCCAACTGTCTAGCTCTCGTACAATCCAGCTTTTACTGTAGGGTCCGGTTCCGGTACCCCTGCTTGTGTTGTCGCTATAGACCCTCCTTGTGAGAATGGTGCCTCTCTGGGATGCCCTACTGTATCCCATGCTATATGGGTCACTAGCCTACTGGCCATCCCCATCATCCCTAAAGCCGCATAGCCAGTGAGGACCTCCAAAAGACTTGGCCCTAGCCTATAGATGGATATTGCCCCTACATCAGGCCTTTGATTTAACCTCTAGTATTTTGTTCGTTATGAGTTATCCAGTTCCCCAATACCTCGGAGGCCCTGTACCCATTTCTACCTTATCTAAGCCTACAGCCTGGGGCAGGGCCTTTTTTCCTTTATCCCCAACCCCTTTCTATGTGCTGCTCCTGATCCCGTTTTTGAACCAATACGGGCACCTTTTCAATAATAATTCCCAGATGGAGGTGCGCATTGTTTTATGATTCCCTGTCCAAGTTCAAATCAGCCTTTGCCCTGTCTCTAATTATGTTGCTTATGATTAATTGGAACTATACCTAAGAGATCAGAATCTCAAATTCCCGATATGATCTAAATCATTTACATAAGAGGTTCGCTAAAGACTATATGCACATTACTATCATACACACAAATCATCTTCCTAAAATCATCCACTCTTTAGTTTCTTCCACACAAAATTATTTTCATAATTCACAGGTAGCATAGAAAATCTTGCTCTTCCACATATGGGAAATAGTACAACATTATCCTATGTGATAGTATATTGAACTAAGAGGTTATTATGGAACTGCAACCTATGCTGGTAAGAGGTAGTGTGTCTAGCAGAGCTGTTGAGCCTCAATGAATAATCTAGACTCTAAAACAAGTAGTAATTTGACTTTTGATAATCTAAATGCATTTGCACCCGCGTGCAGATATGCAAGAGAGATGGACATTCATACTGATCAATTGGGATTCCGTAATAATATCGGCAAACACGTTATATCAACTTGATTATAGTTCAATTTGTAAATAAACCGAAGACTATTTTCCGGTCTAGTACTAAACAATCCCAGAATAATCAATCATTTGTGGGATCATTGAACTGAGCGGGGCCTACACCGTCTGGGTCAAATAATGTTTCCCCTTTCTGTGGCAGTGGTATAGGGGTTTAAGGATACCTCATATATATGGCTAACAAAAGTACTGAGAAAAGCGAATTAAGAAGCTAGCTGTACCCCATAGTTAAAGGATCATAACGCAATAGAGAAGAGACCTAAACACTATATTCCATTATCAGTTATTCTGCTAACAACTTTACAAGCTTTTGAGAAACCTATACATCTTTCTTTTATCCATAACAGAGCTTTCCTCACAATTCTCCCACCATCTCGATACAATCACAGCCTAGATAAAATAATAGTTCCAGATTGGCCATCCTGTAATCCTTGCCCGCCATATTTGTTTCCAGCATTGATTGCAGGGTTCAATTACTGTAATGTTGGAGAAGAGTATCTATCAACTAGGACAGTCACTATGTAAATAGAGTTAAGGCTAGTGCGAATTGGATCATTGATACAAATTGGGTCAAAATATATACTGCTGTCTATTTCTCTAAAGTGGCCATGATGACTACAATGTGTAAAAATATACGAAAAAGAAGTGAAAGGCTAAGAGATAATCCATATATTGGCTTAAAGCTTACCAATCCCACTAGTTCACCACTAATAGCTCTTCTTCCCACTCTGCCAAACCCACTCCCCCAATCCCACTTGCCCACAATCTACCACTACTATTAGCTCCTCCCTTTAATCCACCTCCTGGACTACTACTATCTCCATAGTCCTCTTACTTATCAGAACCTCCCACAAGTAAGACGCAAAGGACTTGTGTAACTACTCCTCCCAGCTGTAGCACATTTGGGGTTATTATTACCCTGACCCCAGATCTCCCCACTGGCTCTGGACCAACCTCTTCAACAATCAGGGAAAGGTTCCACAGCCTGGTTACCCGCACATCCCCATCATATTCCCTATCCACATTCTCATCCTAGTCCCTACCCATACTATCCCGCCCGACTATTCGATTTCCCTGCCTTTCATTGCCGGTCTCATCACTATTGATAATGCCATTTCTACGACTCTCATAGGCTGCACATAACAAGTGCAGACGCTCACTAAGGCCTGTTAGATCATTATCGTCGGCTTGATAATCTACAATGGAGGTGAGCAAGTTGTTAGGATTAGCCAGTATGTTCTCCTACCACCTCTGTTCCTCATGTCTTGCCAGCTCAGGCTATCTAGACTTGATGATCATAATATTATAAACTAACCTGAAGCCGGAGAGTATCAGGGTAACCCACCCAGCGCGCTCTCTGTCCAGTGCACCAGCAATGAAGAATGAGTAAATCATGCAAACTTACCAACATTGGAGTTCAACTTACCAAGTATATTCACCACCAAAGTTTCCTTCACCACAACATCAATTAATTCAACAGTAAACCTCTAGCAAGGTGTAATGCTCCTATATATCAGTTGGGATAAATTAGCGAATTACAGCACAGCTATGGGGCTCAAGGGGGCCTGGCGAGGAATGGTATCATTGACCTGCCTAAGTGACCTTAGAGCAGGAGTCACTTTAAATAGGAAAGTACTTTGTTACCTAGTTTGGTAGGGTAACCAAGTTAGACACGGTAACCATCAACTACAGTTAGGGACGATAAACTGCCACTTTAGTTAGGCAAGGTAACCCACTACAAGATTTAGTCAGGGAAACTAGGATAGACTGGTAACTGCAAGGATCTATGAAAACTTCGTAAGCAGCATAAGGCCAGTTTGGCATGCTAAGTTAAGGTAACATTATTTCTAGATTGTGGAATCTAGAGAAACTATAGTGTGGTTACATGGGACAGTCGGGGAATATATATATGGGTAGCTTATACTCCCGAATGGATTTGGGCCATGAAACGATCTCGGTAGGGTACTTTAGGGATCACTTATAGGATTGTGAACCTCAAGTTACCCAACATTCAATATTACACAAAACTTGAAAAATCAGAAAAGCGACCAGGGCTTGGTTTGGAGCAGGTTGGCAAACCGACCTTGAGATAGGTGGCAAAGTGTGAGAGTGGGTATAAGGCTAACAAAACTGGGCCGCTTGAGGTGACCATCATCTACATTATATGTCACAAGGTTCCTAAGGAGAAATTGTGTCCCCAAGGTAAATAAGGGGCTAGACGACGGCCTTCCAGGGCAAGATGTGAATATTGACACCAGGTGGTGCCCCAGGGTTACTCTAAGTTCCTAATATTGCTGAATGAGATATGGGAGCCCTTCAGGAAGGTCATCTGGGTTTCGCCGAGAAACGGAAGTTTGTTCGGATAATATTCTATCGTAAATATAGCTTATAGCCTAGACCCTATGCCATTTCTAAAGGACATTACAGGACTGTGAGGGCATTCCCGCTTCTCACGTTTGTTGTAGTTAATGAACCATTGGCAATGGGTAGCGCCTAATTAGCTTACTCAGGAGTGCCACTCACCAGGGGAGCTGACTAGTTACTATAATAGCTGACAATTGGTGAAGTTGACTTGTTTGACTACAATGCTTGCATAGACAGAATCGCCACAAGGTGACTATGTCTCAACTGGGATATTGATTCCCATATCGGTTTGGCAATAGGCCAATGACAACAGTTATCTGTGAAATGTTTTTCTCTCCTGCAAACATATATGAGATGCATTGTAGAAAGCAATTCGGATAGGTGGACTCTCATTATCCTAGCGATCTGAAGATATGCTATGCTAGCCCTAAGGAAGTCCAGTGATGATAAAGCCTGAGTTGGAAATGGTACTCATTTATGGTCGGAGTAGGGATGAATGTCAATGGCCTTTGTAATTCTATATAAATAAATGTGATCGGAATTTTACTCTGATTTTCAATGATCCTCCCAAAAAGAACTTAAACTTAGTCAATCTTCGGCTTAACGATGTTAAGTTTTATCACTTGATTAATTACATTTATTTTGATCTTCGGTGAACCTTACTTTGAATATTTGGTGCCATCCCAACATTAGAATCTATCTTACTATAGAGCACCCCCAATACCCTAGGTAATCGCTATTGGTGAGGCAAGTTATAGACAATCTCCAAGTTGAGACAGTAAAACGAATCTTTTAGACACTGGTATTCCCTCCCTCATTGATACTTAATATTGTGCGCTATTGTCAACGTGCCTTCTAGGTATCGTGAGGGGTGCTGTACCTCATTCGCAACTTTCCCAGGTTTTTCTTACACAAGGGTCTTGTTGGAGACCCCAATAGCCACCCCTCTTTCGACCCTAAGATTCCTTCATTTGCTCAGTTTTTTTGGATATTTGTTTTGAAAATGGGCTATCAGAAAGTTCTTTTTTTCATGTTTTCTTTTAGTGGTAGCGAATAGCTAGGTGGGATGTCGGAGGTGAGTGTAGATGAGGTGGGTAAGAAGGGTGGATGAACAGGCCGGTGAGATGGTTGTTTTCAAGAAGAGCAGGGTTTTCACATAGAGTAAGTGTCGGTGATAAAGTTGTTGGTAGCCTCAGGTGACTCGAGAATATAAGTAACCATACCTTTGTACGTCTTCAAATGTGGGAATATACATATGCATATATGGAAGGTCTATTAATACTCTATTGAACATGTAATAATATTAGTGTTGGCTCAAGGAAGAGCTTTCTCCGAAGGGAGGAAGGCTGTGAGATATCTTATGCCCTTGGGGATTCATGCTCTTTACATCTGAAGCTACCTATCTGATAAATCAAGTTCCCCATACCTTAGGTGTATTTCAGTTGATGAACTATAATGCCTGTTCAAAACTAATATTACGGTAAAAATTTGGTTCAGCCATATACTATGGAATTGTACATTGATCAAGTTTGTGTAAAACTATAAATCAATAATTGTTGAGACAAAACTTGTATTGTCCTTTTCACATATAATTGCCTGTAAAACTATATATGAAAGGTGGTATGTGTACAAAGATATTATACCTTTCCTGTTGTAGCATCAAGGTACAATCATAATTTCTATGTATTATCTGTAGGTAGCATATACTGGTGTCAGAGATATAGATAGGTAAATTAAACTACTCTTCAACCCAGAGTCTATTTCAGCATTCATATAACCATTTAGCAGAGGCTTAAATAGGGTAACCGTAATATATTTACGTTTTATCTAGTGTGGTGTTTAGTTTGTTGGGCAGGGTTGGCTTCAGATGCATTCCCGTCTCTGGACGACATTTTCAATTTTCCAACATACTCATTCTATCTTTACCTTTTTTTACAACATAAACCATAGTTGCCTGCCGTTCATTTAGATACAGAATGACAGGGAAACATCTGAACTATGCTCATTTACAATGTCAAGATACCGTAGAACTCGATTATTAACATTTTGGAGAGATCTGTGCAGTTGAATAAATGAACCAAGGATGGGTTACCTACTCATATGCAGTTTGTGCCACTGTAATCCACCCTCAAAGGATGGATGCAGGTTGTGTACATCTCGGAAATAGTGCAGCCTATACAGCTTTTGACCCTATGGATGTCAAACACAGCAGAAGTTACGAATTATCATATATTCTAAGTCTATCAAAACATCTTTGATTATTTAGAAATACAAATTGCAAAGTTGGAATATAAGTGGATGTAGTTAAAGGTTGACATTCGGGTAGATTTCCTATAAGTAAAACTAGTTGCAGCAGTTTATTATAGTAAAAGAGAAACCTAAAGGGTCCTTATGCTCTGCATTAGGGCTTGTACCAAATTGTATTCCAAACTAGACCTATTTTATGAATGAAATTAAGATGATGCTACTGGTGAGAGCAATCATAATAAGTAATATAAAATAGAGTTTATTATATATTATAATCATTACTATACACCAATAAATGCCCGCAGTTTTGATAAACTAAGTGCACACTGCTCCTTAAATAGTCGCTCATGGTTTCTCTGGAGATCGAGATCCCGAAGTCTTGTGGTCATTGAGGCACTTGCACGTATCAAATCAGAATCTGAGGTTGAACCTATGGTGCCTGCTACCACAACCTCAGATCCCATGCCTGATAAAAACTGAGCTTGGATCTCGTGTAATGCAATATACCAGAGTAGTTGAGGATTAATGCTAGGACGTTCACCAATTTACCCTGGATGGCTAAGGACATTATTGCAGTCCAAGGGGGCAGTGTTGATGTTGAACAACTATTTGGCATAGCAAGAGCTTTAGTTCCATATTGCTAAAGTGATTTGAAATGCGGTACTATTACGGCTTCAATGCTGGTAAAAATTAAATGAGCATTAAGAATTAGAAGGAGAACTAGCAACTCATGATAGTGAATAGGAGGCAGCACAGTTGGAAGAAATGGGAGTACTTGAGGATGACTGTCATAGGGCAGATAAGCAGGCTCAGTGTGAGGAAGAGGGTTACGAATAGATCTCTGACAATGACAGGGTACAAGACAAGGAACTAACATAGACTTTAGTTGATGAAGGTGGAAGACAGGCATTTCAGAGCGAGCCAGGGCCTATCCTACCTGATTGTGACTTGGTTGAATCTCAAAACATTGGCGCGCCTCCAACAGGGCCAACATGGGGGTGTGCGAAGGGAGGGCTAGGAACAGTCAGGGGGTGACTACTGAATATGGACAGTGCTATGAACATGTCTCTTGGGCCCGACACTGTAGGACTGCCAGGATCCCTTGAACAAGAGCTTGAGAATAGACAAAGAGTTAGTGACAATAAAAAAAATGACAAAGTGGATAACATATATTTTACAAATGTAGATCAGATTGGCTGGCTGAAAGAGGTTTGGCCTCAGTGTGTTTTTCAGCTAGAAGCTCCTGAGTCAGTTCCGATGGTCCTAAGGTTGCCTGGAAAAAACCACTGAGAGGCAGTAGAGGTATTGGAGTTTCAACAAACAAGTGTACTAGAACAAGTGGGAAAACAAAGAAAAGGTAAAGATTAAACTAGGTAAAAATTTGCTACGAAATAATGTGTCACTATTAGTGACTAAGCAAGGTAGGTTTTCTCATAACTCAGGGCTATCAGTCACAAGGGTTGGATATTTCACACTATGACTCATTATGAGTCATAGGGTTACACATAATGCACTTTTGTACAAATATTGTTATATTGTCATTGGTTGATTGTATGCATGACTCACACTTGTGAGTCATATAATGGAAGGAGCATTGGATATGACTCACAGTATGAGTCATTGGTGTCGTACATATGACCACTATGTGGATCGGGACTTCTTTTATGATTTATGATTAGTTTTGGTAAGTGGTGCAGTTGACTCAGAAGAGTCAACTGATTGATTTCATAATATGTCTCACTATGAGTCATAGAGGTTGTGTGACTCATAAGTATGAGTCACCAGGGTTAAGGTTGAGGAAGAGTGCCTATATAAGAACCTCTAGGCCACCTGTTACTAGAGAATAGATTACACAACTACCGCTCCCCTGTGTGAGGCCTCTAGGGCCTTGTCCTTTCTCTCCCTTACTCAACACAACTGCCTGAGTAGCTGGAATATGTTTTCTTCCTTTTTTAATTCTTTAGTTAACTTTCATTTCATGTTTCCCTGGGCTGCATCCAGGATCCCCTGGTGTTTCAAGGTTGTGTTTCCACCTTTGCTGGCTTCAAGTCCTTCTCCTGACCTTGTTCCTCCCCTAAAAAGCTATGGATAGTTTACTATGTTTCTTCTACTCTTCTCTCCACGAGTGCCATACTTCCCGTCTTATTTGTGAGATCAGACACTATGGGCCTTAACCTTTTAGAGACAGATAGTCAGTTGGGGTTTCCTTTTCACGCCTACGGGCATTGAACTCTTATTCACTCCCCAGGAGCTTGCTTTTTTTTGTACAATATCTCCCTTTGAGTTGTTACCTTTGGAAGACTTTCGTGTTCTTTCCTTAGGCGACTTCAATATCCACCACCCCTCCTGTGGCCTGCTAAGGGCCCACTCTGCCTCGGAGTTAGCAGTTTCTTTTCCCTACTTTTCATAAGCTGGAGAGCATGTCTTCCAGCTCTTGAACACTACGGGGGTTTTCACACGCTTCCCTTTGGGTGGTGGGGGCAGACCGTCTGTTTTTGAACTTTCCTTTGCCTCTCCTGCATGATCCACTTTCTTCTCCTCCTGGAGCACTCCCCTCCCCTCAACTGACTCAGACTATGTCCCCATTTTGTTTTCCTTTAGGCATCCGAAAGACATACTACCACCCCCCGCCCGAACTGGGCCTTGACTGACCAGGCCAGCCTCTTGCCCCTGCTTGAGGAGCTGGTAGTCCCAGATACCCCACGCCTCTTCACCTCTGCTACACTCTCCTTATAGTTTGACACAAATTTTGGTCATGTTCATTTCCTGCTCCGCAACTATACCTCCATCTCGCCCCCGTCCCACAGGGGCAAGCCCTTGTCATCACCCCTCCTCTCTACACTTAGGAAAGAATACCAGTAGGCAGCTCGCAAGGCTCGCTCGTCCCGCTCTACACCCGACATCTCTGGTGCCAGACTCGCCCTCCACAGCTACTTCTAGGCTATAAAGAGCGCAAAGATGGCCCACTTGCCCTGACTCCTCCTTTACGCCACCCCCTCATCCCTCTGAGCAACCAAATGCCTCGCCCTAGGTTCCCCCACTACACGCTTCCCCACTCTTCCAGGGGCCAACACTCAACAGTCTATCTATAATGCTCTCTTCAATTACTTCTCTCTACCCGTCCTTAACCCCGCGTTTCCTCCATCCTCTGCCACTACTCAGATGGCCCTGAGCTGTCCTCAGATGAGATCTCGACCGCCGTCATGGCCTCCTCCTCCTGCGTAGCGCCTGGCCCTGACACCAGCCCCTACTGGGTATGGAAAGTGGTTTACTGCACCGCCCCCAGCCTTGTAGTTTCACTCCTCTCCCCCCTGCTTCTCAATGGATTCCAGACCCCCTCCCTCAAAAAGGCCAACGGCATGGTTCGGGACAAGCCAGGTAAGCGATCCTACGACACTCAGGCCTCTTTTAGGGTCATCGTACTCCTCGAGTGAGTCGTGAAGGTTTTGCTGAGTCTGGTCGCCTCCCTCCTTATACTCGTCTCCTGGGCCTGCTGTCTCCTCAGTGTCTACCAATGTGGCTCCCTTGCGGGCCTTTCCTCGTTTGATACCGTCACCACCCTAGTTACGATAATCCGCAACTCTCACCGCCCCGCCCTCCGCATCTCCACCCTCTTCCTTGATATCAAAGGGGGGTTTTGATAATGTGGATTCTGATTTTCTCTCCTCTGTACTATGGAAAAAAGGAGTCAACCATTACCTCCTCCCCAGGGTTAGATCCTTCCTTACTGGCCATACCTGCCGTCTTCTCTTCCTGCACTCACCTGGAATTCTTTCCTCCGTTTCTGTTAGCATCCCTCTGGGGTCTCTTGTATCTTCTTTGCTTTTTGTTATTTATGTTTTTCCCTTCATTTTTCCCTTTCCAAGAGCCTTATTGTTTCCTATATTGATGATTTTGCATTGACTGTATTATCTGCTTCCTACCGCCTCAATGTTCAGCTATTGCAAGTGGCTTTTACCAGGATCAAGCATCGCCGAACAGTGCACAATTACCTGTTTTCAGTTCCCAAGATGGAGCTTATTCACAGGCGCTCCAAGAACCAGCGAGGCTCCCCTTGCATTATCCCCATATACCTAGATGGGCAGGTCTTCCATCCTTCCAACTCTCCCAAATGGCTTGGCTAGTCACTCACTGCATGTCTTTCCCCCTCTACTCATTTCTCATAGCGACCTGCCCTAGCCCTAGGCGCCTTTGCCACTGTTCACAGAGTTTCCCCACCTGGGGTGTGCCTTTCTCCCCACTTGTGGTACCGCCTTGCTGTCTCCCTTCTCCTCCCTATCCTCACCTATGCGGCTGACCTCTTCATACCCTTCCGTGGATTAGTACGACACATGGATGTCCTCGGGCATCAGATCCTGAGATTGGTTACCAATTGCTTCTGCTTCACACGACTAACAGTCCTCTCTCTGGAGAGCTGACTCCCACCTATTACCATCTTGTGCCCTCGCCAGTGTAGGCTTGTTATACTCAGACTGCTGTGCGCCCCACCCACCAGCAACCATGCCGCATGGTGGATCCCTCTGGACTTTCTCCCCCCTCCTCCAGGCCCACGCCCCTGACTGACTCTTGGCGTCACCTCGCAAGATGTTACCAGCCCTTTGTCAATCCTCTCCATTGGAAGACTATTCCTCCATCCTCTCCTGTCCGCAGCCACCTCCTGGTGGATTCCATGGCCCACCTCATCCTTCCCATCCTTGGTTTTTCGTCCTTCGCCTAAATACTACGTGCAGACCTTGCACCCGTCTGTCATCCCCTCCCCCCACTAACAGCTATGAGCGGTGCCTACATTGGCTTTAGGAGGCAGACCCACTAGATCCTCATCGAGGACAAGGGGGAGGTCTGCCCTCCCCCTCCCTACCACCTCTTCAGACAGTTGCTGTCCTCACATCCCTTCATGGGCTTGGGCAAGTTCATGGCCTGCCACCTTCATCAAATACGTGCCCATCCAAGCTACCTGGCCCTCCACAGCTCCTAGGGTTGTGAAGGGGAGCCCACCCTCTGTCCACAGTCCTGCGACTATGACAAAAACTCTCAGAATACTATACTCTCCCACTAGGCCTCTGTCGACACCCGCAGAGACCACCTCCCAGGCATTACAGGCATATGCCCGGACGACCCCATCTCGTCCTCTAGTTAACTACTCCTCAAGCTGGTCGCCTATATACCTGAGACAAAGGTTGGCTTCCCAGCCGATATGCTGCTATCCCCACCCTCGTCTCTGCCTCCTCTGATCGCCCCCACCCCCCCTGGGTCTCCAGCCCGCCCGCTTTTTTCCTCCCCAAGTTCTTTGCACCTTGGGTTTTTCCTTGCTTCAAGGCTTGATTTCTGTATGTTTCCTGGGCTTGTTTTTCCTTACTTGAGTTTACCCTACGTGCTATATGGACAGTTACCTGCCCACTTGGAGTGTTGTTTGCCCCTGGTTTCCTTTGTTTGTAGTTTTTGGGATTAAGGTTTTGTTTATTCCATAGCTAGTGCATATGCAAGTTCTTGTACCTTAACAATAAATTAATGATATAAAAAAATTAAAAAAAAAGTTAAAAACAGCCTGTTACCAGGATAGACTCTACACATCCTATCCTCCTCGTGATTGAAACTCAACACTACGTGTGTTTCTCATGCTACTTAAATATCCCCATGCCCCCACCATCATGGCTCTAATGCCCTTGGGTGTGATTGCTACCTCACTCCTTGTCACCTTTCAGCCTACTGAGAGTCATGGATGGTAAGGGTTGTTCCTAGGGGATGATTGTTCCTCCTCTCCCCTCTCACCTCCCTTGCTTTACTACCACGCTTACTGTTAGCACAGTTGGCAACGGCTCTCGTTATGTTTATGGTCTTCGCTATCGGTATCGGATGTCCTACAAATCCGGCCCCAGCAGTAGGATGTACCGCAGTGTGAAAAGCTTTGGATAGTTGAGGTTATGTCTTAACTTCCCTGATCAGTGTTTGTCGCTATGATTCAGTAAAGCAGTAGCCATGGACTGGCTGGTGGCTGTTTCTGGTGTTTGCCACACCTCTCCTCCTCTTTCTCCCACATTCGCCTGGGCTGGTACCCTTACTACCACCCTCCTCTCATGGCTGACATCTGACTCTCTGCTGAGTTAAGCATTACGTCTCCTTGCGACTCACACTAACACGGTCATGTGGACCCGAGGCCCCTTTATAATATTTTCCTACTTCCTTGTTTGTGGTTTACTGGGGTTTTACTTTGGGTCAAGTGGATTGCTTATGTCATAGTTTCCCCCATCTAGCATTAGTTGTTCTTTCGGTCTTGCTTCTTATGAAGTATTCATTTAGTGGCTTGCTATCTTTTACTTTTACTTCATGTTAGTGTTGGGTGTTGAGGATTTCACTGTCAGTCTTCCTTATGCTTTGATGCTTTGCTGTTTCGTACTTTCAACCTGTTGTCTGCTTAGCCAGAGGGTGGTTTGTTTGCTTGTATGCGAGATGTGCGGTTAGGCCCATACCACAGGGTCCTGTGGGTAATGTTTTTAATCCCTTGGGTGAGGGGGAGTTTCAATATTAAGGTTTTCTTTATACCATATCTCACGATGCATGCGAAGTTCTTAGACATTAATAAGTAATTATATGATATAAAAAATAAAATAAAAGAAAGTGGCCGCTAGAAAGGACTCTTCACGCAACTATCCAAGTCCTTTCCTATTGCAATACTTTTCCTCTTTAACTTCCGACTCCTCCATTGGCGTTGTGCAATACGAACTATATGGTTCAGCTATTAATACAATGTAGGCATAGGCCTAATAGCTGTTCTAGATCTTTGTCAAGTACTAGTGCGATTGTACTCCTCCCTTGGGGGCTGATATGAGCGCTACGCCCGATAAGAACCCATGTCCTATCCAAGGATATTAAACATGACCCAGTCATACTGGTCCTGCCAATAGAGATGAGGTTTCCAGTAACATGTCAGATAATAGCGTAGTACTGTAGCACTGATCAGAGACCTTAGTGCAATCAATTTAAAACCCTGAAATCATGCTAAGGAAATTTAAATAGAATATATGTAAATGAAGGCTGGTGTAAGGAAATTATTAGTAAGAAAATTTAATCTATATGATCAAGAATGATGCATAAATGATGTAAAAATAAACTTAAAATCCCGAACACCAGATAAGAAAACTCAAAAAACAATTAACTATTATAACCCATACAATACCATGAAATATAAATAATTATATATCTAGACTGTTGTAATGAAGGCCTTGTACAGGTTAACCGAAATACACCCTAGTAAGACAATATCCCATATTATCAATTATGCATGCAAAGGAAATAAATATCAAATATCAATAGTGAAGCGATAATGACAAGAGTAGTCTTGGTCGTACCTCTTGTGCATGTTACATCGTTTTACCTTAGATTTTCGCAATATCAGTCGGTACGCTTTGGTTTTTATAGGGATATAACCTAGATGACTACACTTGGCCCTGCACATAATATGAATGTCTTATCTAGGACAAGGGCGAAATGTGGATTGGAGCATTGCTAGCTTAGTTTAACTATTGTTTTAATAGTGTTACAGTGATGTGGGTTAGTGGACATCGAGGCTGGAGTAGAGCTCCTTGTATAATACCAGCCTCAATATTTCTAAGATAGATCAGAATCAGATGATCGTACTGTTTAGCCATTTGTAAACAGTGATTAGTGACTCAAAGATTTATCGGATATTGGAGAACTGTACAAATATGGAACGGTTATGGTAGGCTAACAATTTCACACAAAACACCACATCATTGGATGCTTAATATCTTTAGGGTCAACTTACAGTCTGAGGATCTGTTAGCCCAAAGTCATTGTGCATCATGGTGTTCAGGGTAAGTTCCTGCGGAGAATACCCCTTTGGAAATAGAGGGTATCGATGGGCAATTATAATCAAGGTGAGAGAGAGGGGCACCTGAGGCTTTTTTTGTTTTGTTTGTTGTTGAATTCATGGGTTATTTGTACCTGACTACAGGAAAATTCATGGCATTCAACCTAAGGTATGGCCTAAATACCTTTAAACATAAAGAAATCTCCTCCTCTGCCCTCTTAACAAACTACAATATAGCTCCTAAATGACATAAGTATCCACACTAGTGGTCTGTGCCTACCAGATTCAGAGCTATTGCAGTGCCATAAACTACCAAGATGTAAAATCACGTGCCTGGCCTATCTAACCACAATGACACTATGAAAGTGATTCTTAAGAACTATGCCTTCCTACCCCTCCTTCTCCAACTTGCCAGGAGCCTACTTCAGCCATCCAGGACTCAGTACATAGTGGGCGTCGTGCAGTCCATCACATTTGACAGACCTAAAGAAAGAATACCTACAAGGATGGAGACGAGTATGACTGCTGTTTGTGTGGCAGGTGTGTGGCCCTGGATAGTGTGGGACTGCGTACCATCTGTGGATGGCAGAATAGGTGCTCTTAAACTTGAAGTGGCCAAAGCCTTGGCATTTGAAAGACTGGGTGAGGGAGTTGAAATGTAAGCGGTACTCGGTCCTATATGTTGAGAAGAAGGCTATAAGGCAAGGCCTGACAAACTCAAGGGGCCTAGGGCCAGTAATTGAGGTAATCATGGGTGAAGTTATTTTACCAGTTCGACCATCATCTGAGATTACCCAACGGGAGTGTTGCGCCACCGCCAGGCGCATATTGTAGGTGGTGGGCTGCATGGCAATAGAGGTCACAGAGGTATTTGCAGGCATTTCTTGAACCAGGAGTTGGGTCATTGAAGAGTCATGTTAGACAAAAGTGGTTCCACGGATGAGGTGGCTGAAGATACTGAATTTGCTGGATACCAGGCTAGCTTTTACCATATCAAGAGTAGTGCGTATTATGGTGTGTCCCTTAATAGAGACAGTTTGAACTTATATATTACCCAGAACATGGTTAATATCATTTCAAAGGACAAGAGCCAATGTGGTGAGTGGTCCTCATTGTCTTTTAGCAATCAGCTGGTGTTACCTTACAGTGGGGTCCTTCATCATCTGGGAGGGTTGCGTATTGGAGTTGGGCTTAAAAGCTAATGGGGTATCTACTTTCGGATTGGCATTCCTCCTCCTGTCTTTCCTTACTACAGATGACACATAGTCGAGATTCAACATATAGGGATCTTGTCGTAAGCTCGTGTTAGCGTTAGGTGGATGGCTTTGCAGGTACCTCTCCAGGTACCACGACAGACTTTGGGTCCTCCAGTGAGAATAGGATGAGGGTGGAGGTGGGTATGATAAGGAGGGGTATTGCATTGCATTGTTTGTCGACTTCGTCTGTCAGGGCTGTAAGGTTTTCTGTAGGCGTGTCGATTGCTGCTCTATAGTCCTTGTATATCAAGTAAAACATTTTCACCATAATATCGATTTATGCCATTTGCTATGGAACGGGGCTTGATTGTTCAACCACCTTGTGAAAGAGGTTGTTGAAGTAGCAGAGAGTTGGGTCATCATCGGAAAATAGTGTCCTATCACCTTTTTCCCCATAAATAGGAGGGAGGATTGAGACTATGGAGCTTCTTGGTCGCTTCGGCATGGAGATTGGCGTGGCTGCAATAATATAGAGGTTCCCCTAATTGGTAGGGGGGGTGTTTGACGTGGATAGGGGGTTATCCTCTGCTGGGTACTTTCCTTTCTTCCGACCTGAAGAGCCAGCCATATGGTATTTGTATAACCTGACAAGTCACGTTATGTGAAATTGTGTAGATAATTACCTGGTGTTACAATAAAATATATTCTTAAATACAGGAAGTATTCCAATCCAGGGACTCTATCCTACAGCATTACAGTCCCGGGTAAGCCAACCCCACTTTACCAACTCCCCAAATCATAAAACCAAATAAATCCACCTTGAATACCAAAATTTCACTAACGAACTGACTGTCGTATACAGTCGTATACTGTGGTCCCAGCAACCCTTCTCCATATAAGAAAGCCAAACATAACTAACTAGATACTTTATCCTAACTAACAGTATAATTCCAAACCAACTCCTCCACCTTGATGCACCATTCTTCATATCTTGTTATATGAAGCCTGAGGGATCCCATTGTTGTATACTCCTTCTCACACCCCTAACACTTCTTTTCCTTCCCTCAATGCAACTCAATCCATTTGAGTACCATTGCTGCCCTATAATCCTCCTCCCTTTCCTCTTTCCTAACTACCTCCTCTGTCCAAAATTCAATTTCTCACTTCCGGCCACAACTATCCTTCATTTATTGAATATGAGTCCTCAACCCTGATCCACCTGGCCTTACACTGCTACCTCCACTAATCTTCCCTTTGCAAATTCTGTATTCTATTTCCTGGTCATGACAAAACAACCATCGTCCCGTCATGTCGGCTTTCCTCTTCTCATGTTTCTCCGTGTCAACTTTACTGCATCCGTCACAGGGTTTTCTAAATCTCTGTCCAACTTTGAATTCGCTGTTCTTTACGATCCTAAATGTTCAGTAATAATGGTTTCCGCACCTTATTCTCATATCCTGTTGTGCCGTAGTGTTACTTGTAATTACTTGTCCTAGGTATTTATGTACTTTCCACCACTGTTTCCATTTTTCTATGAACTTGTCGTCGAAAAGAGCATTGACTACCAGACTTTCTTCTTTATTTCTCTCACTACACATGGAGTGTAACCTTTCTTCGTAATCGTCGCAATCATTGTGTCCACCAATATTCACCCCTGTTCTTTTCCTTAACAGTACATAACTATCGAGTCTGGTGAGTTCTCAGAGGTGTTTTATCCCTTTGATTTGATTTTGAAGTTCTCGTGGCCCTCTTTAATATACCACTTTTCCCAACTCTTTTTCCTCTCCTCCTTCTCCATTCCTCCTCATATGTCATCTGCCATCAGCCATCTCTCCCATCTCCCAGGCTCAAGGGGTAGGTTGTGGGACTTTCTCACGCTAGTGTCTGCTGATTCAATATCGAGAATTCCTTAATGTTCCCGGATCTAGACTATACTGACCAATTTGTAAGCATTTATCAACGGTACGAAAATATCGTATATGCCTATAGTTGGTCTTTCTTCTTCTCTCTGATTTCCTTGGTAGTATTGTCTTGATGCATTCGTAGCATCTCGTAAGGTATTTAACCTTGGGTTTACTACCTTCCTCTAGGCTTTAAGCTATAGCTATTAATTCCTGTTTAATGATGCCGGAATGTCCATGAACGGCTCTTCCTTCTGACTTTTCTACCTGTCTCATACTGCCCATCCATGTCTATACCACTGCTCCCTTGTCCTATTACTTGGAGCCATCTGTATAAACTCACCTCATATTTCCTGATGGGGTGAGCTTTTCCATTCATCTTGCGTGTACGATTCTGGCTTTCTATTTGTCTTCTGCTATCGTTACTGACACGACTGTTGTCCTTACTTGTTCTGACACAAAAGGTTCTTTTGTTACAGTGTCCGACTTTGATTTTAAATCACAACTTCTATAGCAAAGATATTGTTGACCGTACTCCAGGTTTACTGATCTCCTATATCATCTTTGTTGTATGTACCAGGACTATAGTTCATTTGGTACTACACCATATTCGGCTATGAGGCAGTTGTTCGCCTCTTTTTGTAGTATTCTAAAACATGATTATAGGGTGTCTTTTATATAGACCAGTATTCCCTGCAACAGGCTTTTATTACCTGAGATACACTCCTAGCTAAACCATAATATTGGTAAATATAGCGACTGTTTACGTTGCATATACTTCCTGACTCCTAAACCCTCTTTACTTAAAGCTCTCCTTTCTTGTCCTGCCATCCTTTCCCTCACCCGTGTACATCTGTCCAACCAGTATTCAACATGAACTTTCGAATTCCCACTCTTGATGAAATTGTAACCCTCTACTCTAATCTCCCCAACCTCTTCCAGCTTTTCCTGTCCAATCTCCTAGACCAACCATTTTTCTACCCCAAACCCTAACTATGCTGTGTTATCAAAGGCAAATATCTTTTCTCTTGCTATTGCCATCTCCTTGCATTCCTTAAAAGTTTCCCCTAAATGGGCAATTGTGGTGTTTTTCGAATTGCTAGCTACAACGATTATTGGATCATCAATATAGCTATTAACCAAGCGGCTTATAGCAGTAGAGTATTTAAAGCTCACTTTAAAATTCTCTTCCATGTATATTCCAAATAGGTATGGCGATAAGGGTGACCCTTAGTGTTAAGGGTAGTCAATTCTAAGGACAAGTGAATCTGACTAGGCTTAAACCTTTCTTCGTAAAAGAAAATTGTCTAGAAAGGCTCGTAGGTAAAGATTTTGAGTAAAACTTATAATATGAATAAGATCTCTTCTCCGTTGGTTGATGATGTCTAAAGCTCGGGCAGAACTTCGTTATTGATATCCAGCATCTGTGTGTATACCGATTACATCTAACTTATATACCTGCACCAGTTTCAGTTTTCAATCCTAAGTGTGAGAACTCTTTGACCCAGAGAATATTGTTACCCCTGCAGCTTGTCGACAAATCAGAGGTTCTTTATTCCCTGATGGTGTGAACCATTTATCAAAGGGACATGTCGTTCCTAGTCCTGACACGTAAACTTAAATAGTCTATCGTGGAAATTACCGATAGTGTCTTAGAACTCCAATTGGCCAACTTGGCTAGTGACCGATCTGGATACTACCAGCTTTCCTGGTGTCTTCAAGATGGCCATCAGGATGACTTAAGACTTATGATGGGTCTAATACTGTATCGTATTGCTATGCCTCTCCTTATCAACCTGTTCCGATAGGTCCTTAGATCAAAATAAACTTGTTTTCGCGGTCTAAGTGGGTTCTCATGATTCTCCTGCAGCCCGCTCATCATATTCCCATATTTGTGAAGAGGGTCCCGTAACCTTTGGTCCATTCCAGAGAAGCCTGTATGGAATGGACCATAGCTCTGCAGACAGGGATACTATGCCCTTGAGTCCAGCTGCATTCGGTCATCTATATCTACCTCTTCATGTACCCAGCGGACAGCATCCGGTCGAATGCACAGAGATGACGTATATGGTAATACAAGGTTAGCGCCAATTTCAGATCTTTGGTGAGGGGACACCTTCTGCCGAAGGCGCCGCAGGTGACATGCAGGGCCAACAAGGGGGGCGGAAGTGTATGAGTAGTATCTCAGCCAAATTATCATATTAATTCAGTGCTATATTCCAGTCCCTTGTACCCATGTGCCTAACCTGAGCTCCCTCCCCCAAGTGATCGACTAGAATCACCATTTTCCAAAGGTTATCCTCTCTTATCATAATAATCAAAATCAACATAAAAACTAAAACACTAATATATGTCAAAATATTTGAACTCGACTTGGTAGGCTAAAAAACCTAACGCCTTTACTTGGCCACGCTGGGAAAACCTTTTCCTGTTCATTCTACATCTGCCCAGTTTGGCATATCCAGATTCTCCATATGAAATGCTTCCACCAATTCCCGCGCAAGTTTCAAATGCTGTGCTTGCTTCCAGCTTTTTTCATCCTCTGAACACCCAGTCCACTTCACCAAGTAGTGTATCTCCTGTATTTGACTGTTACGTCCTCCCATCTGCCAGGTATAAGAGATTATTACACTCTTTACGATTCTTTGGATCTCCCATTCAAGCTCTGAATTGATTTCCTCTCCCTCTCTGCGAGGTTGTTCCCTTGTTGGTCGGTTGGATGTCCGATAGAGTTCCAACAAGGATACATGAAATATTGGATGGATCTTCCATCTTGGATATATATCTTGTTTGTAGGTGCATTCTTCTCTTTTTTCTAATACCTTATGTAGGCCTGAGAGTTTGGGACTAAGCTTCTCCTAAGGTTGTTTAGTGCGGATGTTTTTTGCATTTATTATGACCTGGTCCGCAGTTTTGATAGCAGGTTACGCTTCACCTTACGGTTATAATATTTGCTCATATTTTCCCATATTTGAGCTAATGCTTTTCTAGCCTTTAGATGTATTATTTGCATCCAGTGCGCCTATAACTAAACGCCTGGGTTTTGGACTTGGCGCTCCTTCATCTATTCTGTTTGTGGATGGAACCTATAGTTGGCGTATATTGGTAACATGATATGAGCTCTTGTTACTGAGTTATTGTAAGCGTGCTCCGCCAGTAGTAACAACTGGTACCAATCAGTTTGATCATAATTGACAAAGTTCATGAGGTATCCCTCTAGCACTAGGTTGGTCCTCTCCATTTGTCCATCAGTTTGTGGGTGGTATAAGGTTGACATCATTCGTTTTATCTCCTAGCTTTTGCATATGGATTCCCAGAATAGTCATGAGAAGTTTGCATCCATGTCGGAGATGATAGCAGCTCGAAGTCTATGTAGCTTCCAGCCTTCCCACCAGAATACGGTTGTAACATCCTTAACAGTTGCATTAATTTCCAGACCTATGAAGTGAGCAATCTTTGTAAATCAATCAATAACTACACTAATTTGTGTTCTTCCTTCTGATTCTAGTAGTAGTGTAATGAAGTCAGTTGATATAGATGACCAAGAGGCGAAAGGAACCTCTTGCGGCTGTAAAGGACCGTACCCGCATGTTATGTGGATTTATTAGGTTGACATTCATCGCATGACCGTAGGTAGTCATTGATCCATACTGTTTTCCTTTCCAGTAAAAGTCCCTGGGAACAATTTCCAGAGTCTTATCCTGTTGAAAGTGTCCTGCTACCTTAGAGTCGTGGCAACCTTTGGCTATGGTTGTCTGCAGCTGTTCGTTTTCTGGAATGTATAAGCGATTCTTATAGTAGATTAGTCCTTCAATTACCGCCCATTGACTTAGTAGTGGTTTGCCCTTGTTGGTTAATGTTTCCAATTCCTGCTATGTTCCTGACAGTCTTTATTGTTATAACCTACATTGATTACTCCGCCACCAATTCTGATCCCGTATTTGGCTTCCATTCTACTTCGCGGTGCTAAGCGCGCTTATGTTCCAGTTGGTAATACAATGGCAATTCCCGTTTCCAGCAGCCATTGTCCTTTGGCTGTGACTATTAAGGCCTCTAATGCATACAGGTCATGTCCGGTAGCTATTCGGGACCCTTTTGTAGGCATTCTTGCCTTTGGAGATAGCAATTTTATCCACAAGGAACCTAGGGTTTCTGTGCCACTTAATTTTTCTTCCCTGTCTGGTGGGTTTAACTGTACCAGGGTGAATTGCAAGTGTGAAGGCTAGAGTATCGATTGTTCACTATGCACAGCCCCCTTCTCCCGACAGTACTCCGGCCTTGGCTTAATGTATCTGGCTTTCCGCCTCGTTTTCCTAGTCGAAAGACAATTTTGAATTTGTAGTTTACCAGTTGTTGGGCCTACCGTATCTCTCAGGCATTCCATACCTTGGTAGTAAGAGAATTCTGTAGATTTTGATGTTCAGTATAAACCATCACTAGTTCTACTATTCCTACTAGGTACTGTTTCCATTCTTTGAATGCTTCCAGAAAGACTAGTAGCTTATTAAAATGAATCTCATAATTCCGCTTGGCTGGGCTTAGGTTTCGTGAGTGGAAAGCCATCAGATAGAGCTTTTTGTCCTTAAACTGCGATAGAACACACACTAGAGTAAAGTTGCTAACATCGGTTTCTACTATGCTTGCTCTATCCGGATAAAATTGACTTAGTATTGGGGCTGAGAGAAATCTTTGCTTAAGTTTCTCAAATGGCCAATCTTGTTCCGGCCCCCAGCTAGATTTTCCGGGGTCACCCTTCAATGTTTCGGTAATTGGTTTGCAGTTTTTAGAGAAATCCTTAATGAAACTTCGGTAAAAATTGTCTAAGCGAATGAATATTTGCACCTCTTTCACAGACCCTAGTTGCTACAAATTCTTAATACTTTCAACCTTTCTTTCATTTATGGTGACTCCATCGATTGCCACAATATAACCCAAAAACTCAACCGTGTTAACATGGAAGACTGACTTGGTGGTTGATACTGCTAGATCATATTCTTCCAACCTACAAAGAACTTTTTTAACCAATTTGATGTATTCTTTCTTTGATGTAGAATAAATGAAAATGTCCTCAAGGTATACCACCACCACATGAGCTAAGAATACACAGAGATTCTTATTCATCATGGCCTGTAATGTTGCCAGCACATTTACCAGCCCGAACGGCATTACTTCGTATTCAAAGAGGCCATATCGGGCGCGGAATGCCGTTTTCCACCATCCCCTTGTTTGATTCTTAGAAGATGATTACCTACTTTCATGCCGAGCTAAGTGAATATTTAGGCCCCCGCAAAGCTATCGCATAGGTTACTCATGAGCAGCAATGGGTATTTATTTACCACCTTAAGTTTATTTAACTATTAGTAATCTACATACAGCCTCATAGAACCTTCAGGTTTAGGAACAAATAAAATTTTGCCCCTGCAGGAGATTTGCATTCCACGATTTTCTTCTGATCCGGCATTTTCTTCATGTATTTGCTTAGCAAGTCTAGCTGGTGGGCAGACAGTGGATATTTTGGACCACATGGAGGTAGTGCACAGGATAATAAGTCAATTGCGTGGTCAAAGGTCCTTCTTCCCTCTACCTTGTCTGCTATGACCAGTACAAACCCCCTTTTGAATTCATGGTATTCCTGAGGTATTTGTATGAACTTAGTCGAATCTGGTAGTGTGAGAGATGCGCCCGCGATTCTTCTGATATACCGGAACTCAGGCTCTTCGGCTACAGTTTTGTCCCTTTAAAATATCAGGTCTATGCCTTCTGCATTAACATGAAGCCGACATTTTACATATTTATATATAAATTTTTGCTCATCCTCGATGTGCCTTATGGGATTTTCTGTATGCCACCAATCAAAAGGGATGATAAGGTCATAATTGCCAGTGTTGGCAATTTCGCATGAAATATGAGATTGGTGGGCATTGCTCCGGATTTCTAACAGGATAGGATGTGAATAGTGTTTCCCCTATTTGATAATGTGGTTCCTTCGAAGGTATAAATATCCAATCTATGTAGGCATATGTGGTATGGTAAGCGATGTTTGTTAACCAGTTCTTGGTTAATTAGGAATATATTAGATCATGAGTCTAATAGCATGCAAATCTGGATCCGTTCTCTATTGGCTTCGATGGTCACCGTGCCTTCTGGGCATGAATAATGAGGAGGGGTTGGTGCTACAGTTTTGTTTCTTTTGTTATGGCCACTAGGGGCCTGTGCGGGTCTCTTGTATGACATATTCGTTGTTGTGGTAAATAGGGGGTGTATTACCATGCCCATACAGTTTCGGCTATTGAAGCCTCCTCAGAACAAATAAAATCTCCGTCTTTAGTATACTGGGCAGAACACTAGTTGCGGTCTTTACCCCTCGCCGAAGGGTTCCCATACACCTGCCATTTGCCCTGCCTAACTAGAGCCGATCTCGACTCATTTGGCTGTACTCAGGGGATTCTTCGCACATCGCCTTGCTTACCACATGAGTATATTCTGCCTAGCCTGTCCACACAGCCAGAGTCCAGCTTCGGGACAGATTTACCCCGCTCCATTTAGCGTGTGAACATGGTAGCCATTGTCCCTCATTCCCTTCCAACTTCATTTTTCTTGATGTCAGGAATCCTGTTTGGTTTGTTCAATTATCCCTTTATCCAGCTGACCTCTTATATATTCTTGTTCGAGTAAGGTTTCTCATGATCCAGGCTAGACTCATTCTTCCTTGGCATTCTTAAGAAGTCCATTGTCAGCACTGGTCGGTCCACTCTTCGATGGATCTTTGGAAAGGATTTAGGGCTTTATAAGTACCTGGGTTTAATTGACCGTCTTCCCTCCTGAGCTCCGAACTATACCAAATCTTTCACTCCGCTTTCTCCTTTTTCAGTTTCAGGTTCCTGTAGTTTGTCGCAGACTACCAAGAGCCGTCTTCCAAGTTAATCGCTTCTTGCTCATCCATCATTCTTTGGTTTGCATTACTCCCGTGGGTGTGGATTGCTTTTCGTGATTCTCGCATTGCTTTCAGTTTCCCATGGAGTAGGGCGGAATGCCTGCTAGTATGACCTTGCAGAGGCCACCCCCCCTTGTTGATTTCGTTTTTGGTAAGGGTTCCGTAACTCAGTACCCGGTCGCCATCGCCGCTGGTGCCTGAAAACCTTGTTTTTCAGGTTTCAACCATGTCATCTAGTTCCCAAATTCTGGGTTAGTTGACTTGGTTCACCCTTGTTGTTGGTGACGTTAACCCCTTTGGTGACGTTGTTACCAGGATTGTCGATATTGGAGTTAGAAATTTCCACCTTTCTGTCCTACAACCACTACCTGGGCCTGTTTCCTCTAAAACCTCCTAGTATGGTTGGCCAAAGTACAATGGGTGCATTGATTGTCCTTCTTTCACTGTTCAATATTATCTTTAGGGATTGCTTTATGATCTTCCACCCAATTTGTGTGCTCAACCTTTCCTTCCACTGGGGCTTTTTTCACTTTTTCCGCTTGTTTTTTCAATTTCTAGACACCTTTTTCAGCTGCCATATAAGTTTTTAGTTTTTTATTTCCTGCAGTGGTCTTCCTAGATTTGGATTCCTCATTCTGTTTTCTTTTCTGGAAATCACTTTTTCCTGTGTGATTTTTGCTGAATAGCCCTTGTTGTTCCTTGAACTATTCTTCTTTCTTGGTAAGCCTGCGAACTGCCTTGATCTATTCGCTATGCCAGTCATGATTTTCATGTGATAGCATACCCATGGTGTCAATAGGAAGTTGCCGCGGGATTATGGGTCTCCAAGCAATACCACTTACTTCTGCCTCGATATTGTGGTTTTCCATAGTAAGAAGATACTTCTCTATATCCCCTATGTACCTGACCTTCTCCATTTTGGCTAATACCTTTTAAGCTTTATGCAGAATTGACACCCGTTCTGTAACTTTGGCCCAGAAGGTTCTACAGAAATCGTAATCCACAGTTTTTAGGAATCTGAGGTCCACACACATTGTCTTCTGGTAGGTAATAGCGAAAGGGGCTACCGCAGTTCCATCTATTCATTCTAACGCATACTTGATCTGTTCTTGGCCGTTATCCCATTGCCATAGGTTTCTTTCAAAGTAGTCCTTACAATTTAGTAACCATACTCGTACATCCTGAGGGTGCTTATAGTCAAATTGGAAGGGGGGATCCGCCTGCCGTTTGAAGGCACAGGCTAATGCTTGCCCAAGTCGGTCCACTCATGCATCCGCCTCAGATTCAAACTTTTATCCAGGCAAGGGTCTTCGTGATGCCACACCACCTTGTTTAGAGGGGCCACCTCCATCTTCTGTGACAGGGTCATTTTTGCCCGGATTAGGTGCATTTGCTGGTGGAGTTGGTGGAGGTCCTTTCCCACTATTGTTGTTACCTTCTCCACAATCCACTCCTTTTCCCTTTTCACGACTGGAAATAAATCCAAATTCTTCTCGTCCGTCAGGCATCGTCTGTTTTTCCTATCCCGCATTTTCCGCTGGCTTTGGTTCCACTGTTTCCCAAACACTAGGTGGGTTCCTGACAACTTGTAGTTGCATTACTGCCTTGCTTATTAGAGCCAACATATGATCATTTGGTCTGACGCTGCATTCTACCTTTTGTCATCGGCTTCTCTTTGAAAGCGTTCTTGTTCTAATCATTGATGCAGTTCCTTTAACTCCCCTCTGGTCAGCTCATGTTCTTCCTGTGCGGCAACCTGCCTTTGCAGAAGTTCGTCTCTTTGGCGGCCTAGGGCTTCATCCAATTAGCGATCTCGGTCCCCAGATTCCTGCACTGTTGCACCGATGTTTGCGTGTAGTTGAGTACTTACTGCTTGGTGGTATGTAGCCCATTGGTCTTGAGCTGGTTACTTGGCCTCCAGCTTCTTTGTTCTAGCTTTTTGCAGAGTGATCGTTTCTGCCACCAGCTTTTCTAACCCATTATAGACCTGTTTTAACTCTTCTCACATGATTTGTTCTCCTAATGCGATACTGTTTGCATAGTGCTGAAGTTGGTTTCCCTGGACAGGCTCTGGGCTGGACAGTTCATTGTAGGCAAGATGAGTATTATCGACTGATTCACGCAAGCTTCAGTCGAAATTGCCCATTGCTAGTCCAATACAGTGTGCCAATTTTTCAAATGCCGGGTTTCTGGCATCAGCAAGTATGGCGGTACTTGACCGTGCCGGGAGCGGAGTTTCTCACTCCACTTGGCTATGACAGGTGGTGGAGTGCCAAAGGTGATCTGAAAGGTCCAGGTGCATGGTCGCTGCCCACAAGAAATATTTCATTGATATCAGACATGGTCCTGTCTTTATCTACTGTTAGTTGCCGTGAGGACATTGTTTTAGAGGAGATTGGATGTCTCCCGAATCCCCACATAGAGGGTTTAAAGGATATGGCTTTAGAGATAGAGCAGGAAGTTCCACTTTCTTCGCTCACATAGTCCATAAGTGGGTGCCACCGGCAGGATGGCCTCTGACAAAGTTTATTAATTTCTGAGAAATCTTTTGATGTCAGAATGAGTTTAAGGTTTGTGAACTAGGAGGGTTCGTAGGGGTATAATCGGAATTCATTTACTGGAAGGGAGTCGTGATGGATAGTTTCGATTGAGGAGATAACGTTTGTTGATGAGGTTCAAGAATAGACTCGTCGTGGTTGAAGGAATCAGCTATGAACTGGTTTGATTCCACTAGTAGGACTTCAAGGTAACCGATAATCATGTATTGAACCCTGGTAACACGGGGAAATAACAATATACTCTTTATGGTAGTCGATTCCATGGACCAGAGAATCTGACTAGGATTAAATCTTATTTCGTAAATTGAGATTGTCTAGGAAGGCTCGTAGAAAAAGATTTTAAGTAAAACTTATAAGATGGATAAGGTCTATTCTCCGTTGTTTGATGATATCTAAAGCTCGGAAGGCTCTTCGATATTTTTATGCCACATCTGAGTGTTCGCGGACTACATCTGACTTCAATACATCCACCAGTTTCCGTCTTTCAATCCTAAGTGCGTGAACTGTTTGACCCTCAGAATATTGTTACCCCCGCAGCTTATCAACATGTCAGAGCTCCTTTATTCCCTGATAGTGTGAACCATTTATCAGTCAGAGAGGTTGTTCCTCGTCCTGCTACTTAAACTTAATTAGTCCATCGTGGAATTTACTAATAGTTTCTTAGAACTCCAAGTAGCCAACTTGGCTGGTGACCTATCTGGATACTGCCACATTCCTGGTGTCTTGCAGATGGCTCTCAGGGTGACTTTAAGACCTACGATCAATCCAATACCGTATTGTATTGCTATGCCTCTACTTATCAACCTGTTCCGATAGGTCCTTAGACCAAGATAGGCATGTTTTGAAGGACTGATTGGGTTCTCATGTTTCTCCTGGAGCCCACTCATCATATTTTTATTGTTGCATGGAGCGTTCCGTCACTTTCAGTGCAATTCAGCGAAGGCTGTACGGAATAGACCATAACATTGTGGACACAGATCCTATGCACTTGATTCCAGCTCCATTGGGTCGTCCGATTCACCCTCCTCCTGTACCCTACACACAGCATCCGGTCGGAGAGATGGCGATGACGGATATTGTATTACAAGAGGGGCGCCAATAATCGGTTTTTTGGTGAGGGGACACCTTGGGCTGCAGGCACCGTAGGTGACGTGCGTGCCCAACAAGGGGGCCGGAGGAGTATGAGTAGTATCTCAGCCCAATTACCATATGAATTCAGTGCTGGATTGCAGTACCTTGTACCCATGTGCCTAACACTTGGGGTACCCCTTTCTTTATACAATATGGTTTGCTAAGTCTCCCATTATTGCGGAGTCTCAACCTCCTATTGCTCAATCATCTATCTATCTACTTGATGATCTGTACATTGCATTGTTTGTACGATAGGAGGTGTAACAAAAGATCATTGTCATTGTTGTCCTATCCTCCTTTCATGTGCGTTGTCATTATCGCATAGTGGTTGTATCAGTGGTGTTCCAGGAAGTCTACGGTTTACTTGACCGAGTCATGACTAGATCGTCACTTCCTCGTACCGTATTGGGTGTCCCCTATTACCCGATCTTTTGGTAGCTTATTCAATGCCATCCTGTCTACCACTTTAGCTAATGTCAGGAGTAGGTGTATCATGTGCCATGATCCCAGTACATGGTATGTTTCCTTTTCTGCCTTAGGTATCAGGGCAGTCACCGCCTCCTGCCATCTTTGCCAACCATATCTGACTAGATTGTTTACCTATTTCATCACAAATATTGTGTCATTTCAAAACGAAAATCTTAGAAACAGGTACCTGATATTTTCTATACTGGTTGCGTTATTACCTGGTGACCTTGTGGGACCTTGGTACAGCATGTTCTCTGCGATTTTCCAGTCTATTTCCATGTATTTCTCCTTTTTCAGAGCTTCTGACTATAGCCATCTTGCGATAATAACACTCATGCCATCATGGGAAGCTATCGCTGTTCGTTGTTTGTCTAGCAGGGATAAGATTCCATTCTTGGACTAAAGGTCTCTTACACAACAAAATATCTCATTGTCATTAGCTCTTAAGAGATATTTCTTCATATTGAAATATATATCTCCGTCATCATTGTGTTCCGAAAGACCCTTTGGGCTAAATATCAGGCTTCCTTCCTTCCCTTCCTCCTCAGGGCCTTCCTCTCCTAAGCTATCCTCTTCATCTCCTCCTTCTACCACTTGCACTTCCCCCTCTTCCTTCCCACTTTTAGTAGTTCTTCCACTACCTTTTCCACTTCTTCCTATTCGTTGTTCTCTGCTTTTATTTGTGCAAGCTTATGCTTGATAAAATTCCAATCTAGTCTTTTCCAGTTTATAACCGGTCTGATGGCACCTTCCAGTACAGAAATTAGTAGCCTAAATATATGCCCTACGTATTCTAATGCTGCTTTATCTGTCCAACTGTTATTCACATGCCCTTCAACTAGGCAAAGATCGATTGTTGATATTATCCTGAACTTGGGTGATTTGGGTGCCTTTATAATGAAACCATTTTTCTGGGCCATTTGTTTGACAAATTTCCCGTACTGGTTGTCTCCATTATCCCCACACTTAGTATCCCACTGCTTGTTTCTAGCATTAAAGTCCCAAACCTACATTATCATGTTCTCACACTCCGTTAGCCACTCCTCTTCTATATACATTGGTTTCCCTTGGTTAAGACATGCTCCTCCAAATAACTTATCCTTTGCTTCTTCATCCTTATATTTTAACTCAGCACACTTTTCAAAGTCAAAGTCTGGTCTGAACATGCCTTCCATCCAACCTCTTATAAACATCTTCAATACCACTTCCTTTCAGAAACGAAAACAACTTAAAGCCCACTGCCTCGTATTGTGAATTGTTTCTATTAGCTCTAATTGGTAGTTCCAATATAAAAAATACATTACTAAATGAAAACAACTCCATTACTAGACTCCTATTCCCAAGTCCCATTCCCTCCTTTATCGTAAATATGTCTACCTTCACCATATTTATTCGCTGAGGAAATTATCTTCATACCTGTGTACAACAATAGTTCCCACAACTATAGGGTACATTAGTGTTTTAGGAATAGCTCATTGTATATTTGGTTGAATAGGGTTCATGCCCATTGCCGATGATTCCCATTTTGTCAATGTATCTGCAAGAGAGGTACCTGGGCAACAATTATATTGTTGTTGGAGCCAGTTTGGTGACCTATCACTTACACCTCTTATGGAGGTGTTGACTGCCGTTATCGGTGAGATAGTCCTAATGATTTCGTTGATGGAAATCATCTTGATGACTGGTGAATACAGTCCGCAGAGCCAGTGAAGTGTGTATTTTTATTGTACAAGTTACATCTCCTAGTCACATGAGGGCAGGTTACTCCTTTCCCATTATAGCATGTTGTGATCAGGCACTGGTGATCTCTGGAGTGGTGTTCTTTGAAACACCATCTGCATTTGGCTACCGCTTTGCATATGTGAGCCGTAAGTCGATCTGTAAGACACTTCTCGGATATCGCTGTCAGGGAGGTTTCGAGCCATACCCAGCAACGTCTCGATCTTCATCCAATGAAGTGTTTTAGGTTAGAATTCCCCAGTGACCTCTACACCTCCAGGGTTTTGTCAACTACTATCATTAGGCCGGCTATGGACTATTTTCTTTTGTGGCAGACATCCAACTTTCCACCCCAGCTCAGTCAGACTTAGATGTACACTCTCGTATTACCGCTCATCATGGCTGCCCCCGTGTTATCCATGCCCGTTTCACCTTCCAAGTCTTTCAGGTACCAGTTTGTACCAAAACTGTTTGCAGCAATCAGTACAAGTCTTACAATGACTTTCACTTTCTCTATATCTTTCGGAAACATGTAGTGCTTCCTGCCTAGTGACCAAGTGCCTATCTCATGCGTGGTAGTGTTTGGCCTTAGTGTTGGCTGTCATCACAAGGATATCTCACCTCTTGTTTCATCCAATCTCAGAAGAGTATATCTGCAGATTAACTACACCTAGTATTCCGTTGAGGTTCTGTCTAACCAGCTCAAGGCTCATATTCTCAGGTAGTTTGTTTACTATCCCTCTCTTTACACAGAAATAGACACTTATGTGTCTTTCTCTCACAGTGATCCCTGCATTAGTCTTTACCGCATTTACTGGCTTGGTGGGTGTCAGATATTTCTATTTATTCACTACTACTGTGACACCTCCTTTGTAGTCTGCATGGGCTATCGAAGCAAAGGACGTCACTTCCTTGTATGAAAGAACTTTTTTAGTGCCAAGATTGGTTGCTTTCTGGCCTGTGGTTTGTCTGCTCTCCTTAAGATCCCAGGGCGGGTTACGGTACCCTGTTTACTGACAGGTTGTTTTTCTGGTACCGGTATGAGGAAATGTTTTCCCTTGTCTTTGTTCAGCCTCGGCCTGCACTTGATAAAGCCGTCTGCTTTGATTTCCTCTAAGGCATCCTTAGACTCATCCAACTTGTCCCCCAAACCTTTCACCAGCTTTTCCAACATCTCCAGTTTATCTTCCACTGATAACACCTCTATCTTCCCGATCTTCTCTATCCTCTTCTCCATCATCTACCTTCTCCTTATCAATCTTCATCTCAATATCCATCATAACATCAAGCATGTCTTGGGTGGCTACATTACTGTATGCCACCGTTTGTAACCTACTCTCAAGTATCTCGAGAATCTCAAAGGGACTCTGAAGATACTATTAGGATAGGGGGAGAAGCGTCGATGGATAGGTCTTCAATAGACAAGGTAATAGGTATGAAACTAATAGAGTTACCGTTCAACTTATAGTATTAACGATGATAGTCCTGGGAGGCTTGAGAGTCCGAATTCTTAAGGGATTGCAGGCTCTTTAAATACAAAAGATTGTAGCTAGGAAAACTAAACGAAAGTGCAAACATCCTGTCCAACACACATGTTAACAGAGGCAGCATACCAAGGTAACCATATTCCGAAAATAGAGGGTTAAAAGCGAGAGGATGGAGCTAACAAAACAAGTAATAGAATCCAACAAGAAGGAACAAGAGATCGCTAATACTATACAAGTCCAGTAGGTATAGTAGGAGGATAGCGATACCCAAATGGGTAGAAACAAGGAGGGGTAGTGATAAGGGAAACAAGTAAAGAATCACCAATTAGGAAGTTATAACCAAGTAGGAAGGAATAACCAAATAGTAGCTCTTATCAGGTATACTCCCAAATAACTAATAACCAATCTACAAGTCAGTCGTAATAGTAGAAACATAGTAGGATTCCGTTACACTGTTGCTGGGAGTCCTTCTTGTGTTTCCGGAATAGGAGAGCATCCGATTTCCTCAATTCGGTTACCACTTAAAATCTTAGAGTTTGCCAATTTCTTTGCGGCTACCAAATAGGTATTTAGTACCTCTACTCTGCTGTGTTTGCTATCTCGCAGGCCTGATACGTCATTGTCCTCTCATTGCCTAAATTCATTCCAGCTTCTACGCTCTTCGGTCTTGTTGGATGAACTTAATCTTCGTCAGAGGTACATCAGCAAAAATACTCTTTACTCCAGGCGGGTAAAGCCCACGTCTGGACTTACGCTGTCCGCACCATACCCCACCTGCGCCCTAATCTTGCGTGCGTTCTTCGTATTTCATCTCTGCGTCTGGTCCGTCCCGACGCCTCAATTTCCTTCCCCAGCTCCTAGCGCAACCCTCAATCGTCCGCTACCTTATCTTCTCTTCTGCCGGCCTCCTGCATACCCTTGGTAAACTCTCTACATCCGGCAGTGCTCTTACCACCTTTCGACTTCCAGCGGCCTAGATCTGTTCGCTAACATCCCACAATGCTCAATTCGTTGTCCGCGCCCCACTTATATTCTCTTAACTCTTTAATATTTGCACAACGTTGGGCACCTCCTGGCGGACTCTTTTTGCTAGAGTACCATTCTTCGCAGTTTCACGATGGCCTTTCTGTTGCATTCACAGTTTTATCTACAACAAGTATATGGAATAGTTTTACTTTTCATTAAAAGTCCGTAGATTAATCAAGTACTCTTGCGGGCGAGCTGAAGCCGGAAACTTTGTTTGGGATAACCACCTTATAGGTCCGGTTTCAGCTTAGTCGTATATGTTTATAAAATTTTATTATTTGTCCGCGGATTCATGTTAATCATAGAGTACGCACACAGGCGAATTGAAGCCTTACATCTTATATGGTTATTGCCACACTATGTGTCCGGCTTCAATTCGGCCGTATAAATACTGTACATTATCATGTAGAATAGTTTCAGATTTTTAATTTATTTCATTAAACATAGGCAGATCAATCCTATGATTCACTATCCATTGCCTATGTCCACTAGGAATAACATGCACCTGTCCAAGCACTGCCCCTGAACAAACGATTCGCATATCTCGACCACTGAGCCGCATGACAACTCATGTATGTCCGCTTGCCTAGTGAAATCTCCCAGCATTGATCGGATCAAGTACACGTACCAATGCCAGCTGATGGATATCTGCGGCCTCTCTTAGAACATTTCTTATCTTGAAAAGGGCTAACAATCGTGCCACCGTACATACTCGCAAATCGCAATAGCTCTCCTCTCCGCCAGTCTGACTCCATACCCAATTGTTTCTTTGATTGCAGTTGCGGAAAGCCTTTGCTCCAGTGCAGCTAGCACAGTGTATCGAGAACCTGTCAGCTTCCTGAAAGTCAGCAACTGGAATTTCAAGTTTCGTTAATCGCTCTATAGGATGTGATCCTAGTAGGGTGGGTTCTACAGGCAGCCGAGGGTTGTCCACTGTGGTCTGCTTGATAAAACGTAGCATCTCCTCCATCATGTTACAATAATCGATGTCGTGGGCTCGGCATAGCTCTCAGAGTGTGCCGATGTTCTTTGTACGGCCTTTAAGAACTCGCTGAGATGCACTCCGGCTCGTTGAAGTCGGCATTCCCATCCCGCTATTTGCCCACGATCACATCTTCTCCTTTCAAAAGTGCTTCTATAGTCTGCAACCTCATTCCTAGAGGGTGCTGGCAGCCATTATGCGACAAGATAGGTCTGGCATCGTCATTCATGTTTGACCTACGGTAGCCATCTTAATCTGCTTCTTATGTGCCGCTTGACGATTTCGGTAGAATACATTGATATGGACCCAAAACGCCATACATGGGAAGCTAAGTGACTCAGGTAGTGCATCTTGATGATGTTGAAGTAGTTCTCGCGCCGTATCAAATCTGCTGGCTTCCTTGACCTTTCAAGCCTCTCTTGATCCGTCTGCTGACGGCGTTTAGCGGTAGTGCTGTGGCGTGGTTCTTTAGCACGCTGATCAACCTATAGTTCCCTTAGTTCGCCATCCTGACGTTTTGCCTGAGCGCGGGTAGCCTTCGAGGTACTGAACTCTAGAAAAACGTCTTTCCTCTGTTGAAATGTCTGCATATACCCTTCCATGTAGGAAAGTGTATTGGGTGTATGACTGCGATATTGGGCCATAAGAGAGAAGTCAACCTATGCGCTATCACACTTTAGAGCGCTCTTGTAATCGGGATGCTGAGAACTGTCTGAATTTCCCTTTGCGGACGCTAACACGGCTGAAATATAGTGGCCGAGATTGCGCATTTCCTTTCCCTGCCATTGTGTGACTTTACGAGAGGCCTTTTTTGGTAAGCTGAATCTGGCATAAGGCGGAATTCCTATCCAGGCATCGTCGAATGCCTGCTGTCATTTATGTTTTTTCACGAACCCTTCTACCTATTCCATCATAGGTTTGAATAAGCCGGGGTAGATATTGTGTAAGAGGTCCTGCTATTGGAGGTCAGCGGGGTTTACCCGATCAAGTCCCGTGAACACATTGTTTCCTATTTTCACGCCCACCTGCTGAAATTATTCTGCAATTCTGGCCGCTGCTGCTGGCTCATGCCTCAACGCTTTCTCTCTATAGAGAACGTTGTTGCGGGTCTCATAAATCTTCAGCGGATTCTCACTGAGTTCCTTGCACAGAACCTCACACTTTGGGCTTGACTTGCTACTGATTTCATGAAAGGCCACATGTTCAGCATGATCCCCAATCCTGGCCGACAAGATGGGAAAACAAAGACGTGTTTTGGCGTCTGCACAACCCATTACCGTTCCTTCTTGGGCAACCTCTTGTAATGGTGCAAGGATAAGATCGAAGACAGCCTGACGGGCATCCACGTTCATGTGCCACTGGGCTTCGACAGTACGGGCTGATTCACCAGTGAACTTTGGGGGTACAGGGAGTAATGCCAGCAGCAGGATTGGCATCTTGACAGGGCTGTTTCTCGTCCGCAAAAGGATATTGCTGATCATCATGTATACTGGCCAGGCTTTCTTAACTCCGGAGAAATTGGTAAGATGAGTCTGGTCAGACAATCCGATAAAGGGTACTACTGTTGACCCGGCGGGCAGTGCTTTCTACCCAAGAACGGAGTGAACAGTTAACACTTGAAGCACCCGCTACTTGAAACCTGTGAGGACCCATTTCTTACCTGTATATCCTACCACCAGCTTGCTGTATGCATCTCAGAGTATAAGCGCTCTCCACTCGAATCATATTCTTGAACAGGTGCGTAGACCATATCTGATCTATACACGACCTAGCGGATCAGTTAGTGGACGCAGCTAATGATATTCCGATAATAGAAAGTTGTTGCATGCTGACCGTCATCGATAATAGCTTCTGCCCATTCCAGGTACTCGCCAAATGGGTCCAGGACGTGGAGGTGTTGCCCCAAGGTATATGCAGACCGGAACGATCGTCTATCCATACCACCCAGGCCTTATGCAAAATACGCGTCGATCTGCGATTTGGTACCTGGCTTCGGACTAACCAGCTTGCCAAATTAAAGTCCTCTTCAGACCAGAAAGGGCTCTAGAGGTCATCTTCCATGGCCTTTTTCAGCTCTGTATAGCCAGCGACATCGTCGCTTGTTCTGCCAGCCGCGGGAAAATTTCCTGAATAGATGGGCGACTGCGGACTGATGGGTGGGTAACGTCCTCTGTATCTCCATCGTTGTGCCAATCATCATCTCCCTTACTACTCTCTGGATTGCAATCAGGAATCTCCAACCCGTGATCAGATTCATAGTCTGAGTCGCTCGAATTGCTGATTTCATCGCGTAGAAAAGCAGGCGGCCCAAATGAGCCTAGGTCTGCGATACACGGAGGGATATAACGATATCATGATGCATGGTCTGAAGGTGCCCTTCGTATGCAGAGGCATGTTGATAGCATCGCCTGCAATAAGGACACTTTGTTGTGTTTAAGGCCATCGCACTTGAGTATGATATTTCTCCCTCAAGTGGTCGTGCGGAACACGCACGAGCTGATAGGCGGAGACGGACTGCAGCTAATTTGGTCTTTCAAAGACAAAGGTAGATTTCTTTCTAGAATTGAATCAGGGGAAGCTTCAAGTTTGTTTAGTAGGATGTGGGACGGGTCCGGACATTCAAGCTGTCGTGAACTATTATTCATGGTGAACTTCAGAAACTAAACCTGTTTTAGGTTGAGGCCCTGGTTCTCAATGATAACCAAATCGTGCGGGCCTGGAGTGGTATAGCTAGGTCTTGGCCCTCAGGTCGCGGATCATCAGCGTCTCCTTTACGGCTCTGTTGCGGCTTAAAACCTTATCTAAAGCTTTCGTCTTTGTGTGCATGGATCACCTGACTTTCAAGATTCCAGATATATATATTTCAAGTTTGAACAGGGTACAATCCTATGAACCCCACTAAACCGTCCTCATGCAGCCTATATAAGATCTCCATTCCCCCCTATCCATCCTCTCTTCACGCTCCTTTTCCAAATCACAAACACATCCTTCATGATCTACTCACCCATCCTGACAAGACCCACAAAGCTCTACACCACCTCTCATTCGTCCGCACTATTACTAGTATATCCTCAGCTCGATTCAGTATTAGTGTTACAGACCTATCCTTAGTCTGCCAGACAAGGCACACTATCTTCTTTAACAGCAACAGGTAACGATACGTACCACTCGTCTTACCGCTCTTCAGGTCTCGTAGCCTTATGTCGCCTAGGGAACGCTGAGTCTTTCCACTCCTAGCCTGTGCGTCTACTTCTTAGCGATACGTTCCTTGAATCACCTTTCGGTCGGTAATGTAAACGGATGGTCGTAATAAGAGTAAAGTATAGATTG
>QFET01006426.1:0-23982 GCA_003316355.1 Tuber calosporum | reverse complement strand
GGGGTGGTGGGGGCTGGGTGGTTGCGACAGCAGTGACCCTGTCAGCCAGGTCTCTGACCGAGGCCTCCAAGTTGGCCAAGGGGAGGGCGGCGATAGTGTGTGGAGAGGCGGTATTGCGGGTGTTAGTAGCCTCCAGGCATTCCAGGCGGGTGCCGATAGCGCCAATACCTGTTATCAGCTTGCAGAGGAAGGGGATGAGTACAGTCTCACCAACAGAGAGGTCCCAGAGATCAGAGTCCCAGAGACATGGGAACAGGTCAGGGTTTGTGTCCATAGAAGGCCTAAGCTCATCATATAGTTGCCTGACGTGTGGGAGACTAGGGTCAAGGGGACTGGGTGAATGAGAAGCGGATGATCAGGCCAGGCCTGGCATCTCTGCTGATGGGGCAAATGGGGCAGTAGAGCTAGGGCACCCTCTGTAGGGGAACCACAGTCATAGGTGCGTGATTGGGGCCTCGAGGCCCTTCCGGTGTTTTGAGTCATCCCTGTAGGAGGATGAATTTGGGGAAGTGCAGGGTCGCTTATAGGTGAAGCCTAAGCGAAATGCGAAATTTGGTGTGTAGAGATGGTTGCCACAAAAATCCCTGTGGTTTTGTGCAGCCGAATGCGGTAATAATTTCAAGTGCGAGGAAAGTAACGGGCGCCCAGCGTGTTGTAGTCATATAGTCACTTCCCAGCTCTTTATACTATTATATTATAATTCTGGTATCGTTTCCCATAAGTGTAATACCTAGAATGGCCTTGTCAAAAATAGGTACTACTTAAGTGAGAACTTGATCCAGTACTAATTTCCAAGTCTCACCAGCTCCACTCATTTTTTCCATATATCAAAATCTCGGAGACACCTCTGTTAAATCTTCTAACTTTTCTAGGGCATGGCAATTGCATTTGAGTTTCTGTCTAGAACTCCTATTCTATTATTCCTTTCCCTTCCCCTTTTAGCTTTAGCAACTCTGTCCCCTTTACCTTCTATGAATATTGATTATAATCATTTGCACTAAATTTTGATTAATCATGGGTTACTACAATTCTTTTTATAGTTCCCAATCCTCATTGCTCCTTCTGAATTTTTCCTGTATCAACATACTCTTCAAAATTAGTGCTGTACGCTAATAAACATTCAGTGCTTATTTATTCTCACCCACTACGACTTACCAGCTTCAATATTTGCTGCTATGCTCTCTTACCTATCCCATATCTGAGGCTTTTAAGATTTTAAATACTTATCAAAAAGTTACATCTATTATACTATTTACAATCCTTATATCCTGGTATTTGGTTTAAGCTAAGTCAGAAGAAATTTGCGGGCTGAAAATGGCTAAATTGAAAGACATAAAGGTTACTTACTTGGTATATAGGCAAAAACACATTCTGAAGGTATATAACAACATCCTCCTATTTATAGATATTACTATATCCCTTCTTGTCCTCGCCATATACTAATCCCATCCAGTTTAACCAGTATTCTATTATATATAGTGCAATTGACTTTGCTATTAGAATTGACTACCCTAGTACTACTGATATTTGCATAATAACAACAGCTTATTCAGATTAGAAGTAAGTATTAACAACTTCATATACTTGTTGTTGAGGGGCCTTTAACATCAATTCATTAAGATATTCTTTTATAGCTAACTTTATCTATTCTTTCTTAGCATTGAATCAATTCAAATTTTTCAAGAGTTTTCAGTCAATATTTTTTTACTAACATAGTGCTTTATCTCTGAACTGAATTTTAATCTAAGAATGTTTTCCCTATTATGGCTCAGGAGGATTTATCAGAATTTACAACCAATCCTGATACTATTTCTATAAGACTTTTGCTCACTTTCTTACTCTTTCCAAAGTTGCTCCTATTGTAATACGATCTATAACCAATTCTGATCTTCTTTGAACTATTTCTAGATTCAATTAGTGTAAGAAAACATCCACTTTCAGTTTCCTTCCACCTTGTTTTTTCTGCATATTACTTTAGGTAACTAACTTCTATCTCTCTCTCTCAACTCCGGCTACATTCAACTCTACCCCAAATCAAGTGCTCGAACTCCTTTTCGTCACCCCAAGTTCTCTCTATAGTACCCACCAATTATATACCCAAGGGTGATTTAAAAAATATTCCAATTAAACCTTATTCTTCTTGCATATTTATTGATTCCTTTGTTTCTTCTAACCTATTTTTCTTATAGGATGAGTGTGAAAACTCACTTTGCTCCTTACATATCTGTAAGTATCAATGCAACTCTCTTTTTGCCTTCTTTCAACTATCCTTTAGCTACATTGTAAGGATAATATTATCCTTATCATCAATTAGTTTAATTATTTCATTCTCCCTTTAGTCTTCTCCCTTCTTAATCCCTGATTGAATAACTACTTGTATTTATTAGTCAATATTCTAATACTTACTTTTTTTTTGATTTTGAGATTGCAATATACTTACTTTCTCCACTATGTATCACCGTTCCTACTATTTCTTATTTGACAATATTTTCACCAAAATCGTCTAATACTGCAACTGGATTCTGACTGGTTCTAACTACCAATCCCTTTCTCATATGACTATCTTGTCTTCAATTTTTTGCTATGCGTTCCGTATGCTCATCTCTAATCCCTCCTTATGAACTTCTTTGAACCACTACCCAACCCGAAGCTTGATCACACTCCAGATTTCCTCTCAGGTCCACTTGTGCATAGAGAACAGCATATAGCCTTTGGAGTTTGGCTTTATTTTGGCAAGGCATATAGGGTCAATACTGATAGTAGTTAGGCACACATGACCTCTAGATAAGCATAAGAGTACCCTGAGGATGAAGTTCAAATCTCTATTGATCAATCATACCCCTGCAACCCTGGCGTTTATCCTGCATAATATTATTGACCCCTAGTGCAGTTCCTAATTCCAATAGAAAACTGTTGCATTGAAGTACCTCTTGTAATACTGTATATGTTGTCACCATTAGTCCGACCAGAGTCTGGTCACGAGAATCTATGAGTGCCTCTCTGGCTATTGCACACAGGTGAAATAAAGCGATTCTTGTAAGAATCTGCAGAGTTACCACTTGTTGAAAATGAGCAAGCTTGTGTAATCTCTATGTGTAATAGAGTAAACATGAGGGAGGCTCCTCCAATAAGTCTTGAGAGTATACTGAAGCTCCATTATGATGTCATCTTGGTTGACACACGTATCTGAACTGGTTGATAATTGATGCAATGAATACAAGAAGGTATTAAACTGATCGTGGATGCCAGTCATCCTGAAAGCCACCTGCAGAGCCATATAAGGTGGCACACAGCAGATATTATCAACACCCAAGCTGGCCACTTGGTGTTCTAAGACACATTTGGCAAGTTCCAAAGTGTAAGTGCTATTTTAAACACCAGAAAAAGGAGAGGGATCTCCTGCCGAGTAGCGTAGCATACCCTTGAAGTATAAGGAGCTCCGACTGCACTATAAGTTGTGTGGTAAATAAAGATTTTAGGGTCAAATCACCTCCATCCTTGGATTCAAACAATCAAAATTAGGAGGTCTACTTAGTTAGCATAAGCTGTAGATGTAGTCAGCGAATACTCTGACGCACACTATAAATATTGAAGTTCCTCTTGAGCTTTACCCATCACTAAGCAACCTATAATACATCTGATCAATATCATAAGTTTACTCAAAAACCTCTATCATCCCACCTATGAGCTATCGTTCACAATCTCCATCTACCAATAAAGATTATAAGCCTATTTCAATTCGCTTATCTTTTAGAATCAACTGCCCTTAACAATAGTATTGAAATACTAGCCTGAATATATTACTAGAATAAGCAGAGAGATGTTTGTCTATCTGAATAGGAGAGTCATGATTCCCATAGGTGTCATTATTCTCCCTTACAACACCTAGTGTCCAAGTAGTGAAAAGCTTTTCACCTTGACTTTTATGCTATCTTACCACTAACTTATAACAGAACCAGTCTATGCCTAATTGATATAAGCACATTATGCTTAATCAGCATTATCAACTTTATCAACCTTTACCAACAAAGACCCGATTAAGATATCACATACCATATCACCTGGGTTTCATAGTTTGAAGCAAGGCTCTTTGGAAATATTTTCAATCATACTATGATCGCTTATGAGCCGTTTCCTGCGACTGCATAGTAAGAAAGATTATAAGGTTAGGTTTAACCTGAATAAATATATTGAATTAACAAGTTCTGGCTCACAAGACAGGAGCCTAATCGGGTATGTACAAAGAGAATCAATTGTTCATGAAAGATCGCTCCTGGTCAACCCCATCCAGTTCCATTATCCATTATTTGAAGAGCTTCAGATTATGATATAGTATCTGCCTCTCTACTATCTTTGAAAGTTGCTATCCAAACAATCTAACCATGCCTAGGTTTCTGTTCAAATTGTGTTATGTAAACAGTTTACAATATTACAGCATGTCTATAATGTGCCTTACAACTCCATGCCGGATCCAGTTCACCCTTAGATTATCTTCAACTATGCTTCAAACTGTACTGTTTCTCTATCCAAAAACTATCAAACCACCTGAGAATTACATCAAGGTTGAAGCTAGGATTTAGCTAGCATGTAAGATATTATCAAAATGTAATAAATTCAATATTGCTGAAAATGTGATAGATTTTAAGGTCTTGGAAGGCTGCCTAAAGGGACCTTGAAAGGGTGTCAAATAAAATCTGAGTGGATTTCAAGTAACCAAAAGCTTACTAAGGTTAAAGAGCTCAGTATTTATCTTTATCAAAAGCATCTAAATGAGATTGCAGTCCCTACACCGCTCTTAATAATTTCAAAGTACGCCAATAGTCTTCTCTGATGATGTTATGAAATAGAGGTAATGACTCCCCCGCTTTCCATCAGCCCTCCTTCGTCCAACAACTTTCTCTGATCATATACTGACTTGCATATCAGCATGCAAAAGACAATCGATCCTGATAGGAAAATGTCTATAAATCGGAAAATATCTTTGTATAGCTTACGCAAATAGCTCTCTGACTTTGAAAGATTTTCCGCCTCAAGGCAAATTAGTGCTTATAGACTGCTTCTCCTTCATGGTGATGGATCTCACTGTACCGGGAATTTTATCACCCTTTGCCATGAGTAAAAAATTATTCCCTTCTCCTCATTCTACCCATCTTCTCCAGCCTTTATATTTCGTGGTTTTTCAACTATTAAAGGACTATCAGACTTAGACTCTGGATAGAGTAATTCCGTCAAGCTACCCTGATTTCAACAAAATTGTATTGCTATCTGCCCTGAACTCCATCCCCCTTCAAACCTTTAAGCAAACTACAATTCTCTCTGCCTTTTAGCAAAGCAGTCCCAAAGCCTACAATCCTGAAATTGTTTTGTCCCTTTTAGAATAGTACTAGTCTTGGTATCTACAAAGCCAAGCACAACCAACAACTTCTCCACCCACTCCCACTCTCCACCTCCAAGTCAAATCTATAATAACTCTCAGGTCACTGAAGCCACTATTCAAATACCTGCAGAATATCGATCGTGTCTCCCCTACGTTCAAGGTCAACATACACGATTTATTAAATGTAGCCCAGCACAAGTGCAGTTTGGAGCACAGGTTTCAGAGCAGCTTGCATACACCAAGGCGGCAAAGCAAGCCCAGGGAAGCTGGAAAGATTGTTCTTCGACTGCAGTTCAAAAAGACAGTGTCATTTATGCACCTCAAGAACAGGTTATCTTGCAAAAAAAAAACAGGAGGATCATGTGCCAAAGAAGATTGACAAGGTTGAGAAGGAGCTTGAATGGGCAAAAAGGAATACTTCTCAGGACCAAAAATGATTCTGAAATCCCATTTTTCAACAGCTTAGACAATCTCCCCTAAGGCTTAAAGAAGGTTCCAGAGTTACCAGAAGGCTTAGTTGAGAAAATGTTATTTTAGTTCTTTATTTTTCAAAAACCTGACGTTGTGCTGCAAGGCACGTCATAGACGTGCTGTGAAAATCTGAACCGCTTACTTTACACAATTTGAACAGGAACCTTGGCACGGTTATGGTTCCCCCGCCCTTTGATTTCGTGTATTAACTGCTTTACTTCTACCTATTCAACTCATGGTGGGATATCACCCTTGCGCAGTGGTTCTACGTCAGCCAGACTGCAGAGAATGAATATGACATATATCAATCCAATAGCCAACCACCTGTCATTGACAGTTAAAACACCATTACAAGTAAATTGCAGTAGTTTGCACCACCAAAACACGAATTACACAAACAAAATATATATTTATACATAAGGCGGTAGGGGACATAAAGACCCAGGGAGAACTATTTTGGATACTATTTTGGGGAAACTCCTTTCCCATTTACCTTCTTCAACTGCACTCGGCCGGCATCATCAATGTAATGTTCGTATCCGTGACGATCCAGAACCTCGCTGGGAATGGCTTGTACTGCTTCTAGTTCTTTCACCACCTTTTGGTTCTCCAGGTTGTTCTCTAAGAGGTTTCTGATGCATAGGATTGCGTGCTCGCGGATATCTGTATAAGGAGTTAGCATTTCCTAGCCATCCCAAGAAGGTAGAAAAATAAACTTACAAGGATTGTCATCGTCAACCATGCACTGATTCAGCACTGCTTGTAAGCCCCCTTTCTCCCGAACAAGGTCTTGCACAGCTTTGTTCTGCCACGAGAAGCCACTAAGCAGCATGACGAGGTACCGTTTGATATGGGGCCAGGTAAACTCCTCCGGTTCAGAAAGCCCCCTATCATCATTCGGTTCTTCGTCGTTCCCTTCCTCACTTTCGTCACCGCTGCCTCCTTCGTCGTTATCACCAGGGTAGACATCAAATGGTCGCTCTACACGGTATGCTTCGTTAACCCTCAGTACCTTACCAAATTCTTCCTTTCCTACTTCCTTCCCTTGCGGAGAGGGTGGCGAAGGCGATGGCGGTTGTGGGACTGATTTAGATGCTACCCAGCGAGGGATAGATTTATCCAATTCCTTCAGGAATACCACTAGATCTCCAACTATTCCCTTGTCGCTTGATATTAAAACCCTTTTCGCTTCTTCATCCTCCGAGAACAGTACGAGTAATTCGAAAAATTGGTAGAGCCCTTCGTAGATACGATCCAAGTCCCACAGACTCAGCTCGAACGTCTCCTTTTTTTCCTTGCCCTCCCGAATAGCTCCCTGAAGTTTGATGATCCTGATTGTTGGAGGTATGACTTGCTTGTGAAGAACCGCAACGAAGAAGGTTGGTATCGAGCTTTCGATTACCGGTGGGGGATCGAAGGCCTCCCCAAAGTCTGTGACTGGTGAGGTCGGTGACCCCGATAACATCGATGGAGTGGAGATGCTGAAGGAATGAGTTGAGGAGTTTGCGCTGTGGTCTCTTCCAGTTTCTGGCTGTCGATACACAGATGCTAAGAGCTTTAGCAGTACCGACTGGGCTGGAGTAATAATATCTTTCTCACTGCGCCGAGAAACACTGTTAGCAGATACTAAAACAATATTGTAGGGCGAATTTACTCTCTGAAGGATTCATACGCGTAAGGTATTAAGCCATTGAGAAGGATAGCTTCAGTGACTTGCGCCCTGTAATTAAATGTGGGTTAGCTACCAAAAAGACGAAAGGTTTAACTGAAAACGACCCACATGATTTTGAAGCAAAAGTCATCCTCGTCAACCTCCCAAGCTCCAAGAAAGACAAGAATCTCTCGCAGCAAGCTGCGCCCATAGCCCTGGGCCAGCATCAATTTGCACCTAACAGCTTGCATCGCATGATCCGTCCCCTCCAACGGTACCACCCCATTCTGGAGCATCATCGGCAAAGGCTGAATCTCGTCCGGTTGGAGCAACCGGGGCACTTCTGTGAGGAATCCAGGTTTGTAATATTTGGCGTTGAAGCCAGCGGATAGAAAGTTACACTTGGCCACAGTCTCCTTATGTGAATGCAGAGCGCCAGGCGCGCCTGAGCTAACAATGCCTACGCCAGAGCCGGGTGAAGGTTTGTTTGCATGGGTGTTCTTTCCTTTAAGTTTCTGAGACCCCTTGGTCGGTAATACCGGATTCTGAGGAGCAGACGCAGCTGGAGTACCAAACATGTGAAGCCAAACATGTAACTTGCGAGTTTCGTTTTGACTCATGATATTGTTGAGGAATTGAAGAGTGGTGATCATGACTTTCTTGTCTAAAATACTAATGTCAGCCTGCCGATATTACCTGCCCAGAGAGAATTAAGAATTTCTAAGTGAACTACTACTACAATTTCCCTTGATGTGCATCTCCGTCTCGTGTGTTTGCTTGTCAATGTTTGCCGCGATAGGTTTACTGGCTTTATCAATGCATATATCCAGTAGTCTTCGAACCTCGGCTTCGAACCCCTCATCTCTAGAAACAAACCAAATTAGTAAGACATTCCATTCCAAACTAGAGATCATAGAAGAAATAGTACGAAGCATAATTCTGAGCCTTTTCCTTAGTCGCAAGGAGATTCCTCCCGAGTATCACCAGGTCACGTACCCTGGGAACCAGGTTATATTTATTAGTAGCCAATTGATCGTTCCCGGCCCGAAGCGTTTCCGTCAAGGCCTCCCATATCCTAGGCGAGAATCCTAAGACCTCCCTGGGGAAGAGAAAAAAGTGGAAGCAGTCAGCAAACTCTCCAGTACAGACGAAGCGAAAGAAACATCATTGTCGCAATTAATCTCCTAACAACCAGCGATAGATTGTAAACATACCTGGCGTCCCGACTCTTTTGTGTCCTCTTAATAATGGCTTTCAATTCCGAGTCACCTAATAACTCCTTTGGCGGAAGAATGATCCCAGGATGAGTGAAGCTGGCCTGTGCTCCGAAGAGCACCGTGAGAAGAAGCTCCGGCAGGAGAGACATGGCGGGCACTCTGTCTACGGCGGGATCCTCAGTGGTGCTGATCCAAGGCATGTCGGGGAAATAAAAGTGTGGGGCTCAGCAGAAAGCAGAAAGGGAAAACGTGTGTAAGGGTAATGGGGGGGTGGAATGGAAAGCGCGCTTTGCGACTAGACCGGGAGCCCCTTGCGTCGGCAGTCACGTGCTTCCGAGAGTCATCAGATTGAAAAGTGGGGTTGTGGCAAAAGTTATGGAGTTTTAGCCTTGGAACTCAGCCTCGGCAAAAACCAGCCGGCATACCCACAAGAGGCTGTCATCCGAGACTATGGGATTGATCGGCCTGTTGCCGGGATTGCTATCGGAGATGTACTGGCTGTTCGAGTCGCTGTACCTTGCAACAGTTTACTACGGCCTCGAGTTCCTCTATGACAACAGACGTTATGTGGACAAGATCAAGTATCATGTCAACGATATGCTTAGGTTATTGTTTCGCACCCCGATTCGTCTGGCTACGAGTATCCTTTAGGGAGAGTTTCCTGGGACGCCGACAGCATTGCAGGGTCGATATTTGCAGCTTAGGTGTTACGATAAACTGATCAACTAGGGTCATGGTAGAGGTACTCCAGGTTACAGGTGCATCCATGGTGACTGGGGTCTAAAAGGGCAGGAGCTGGCATGTATAGAGGCTGGTTTGGCCTCGGTTGGTCTGACGATAGCTAGGCAGTTGAGGTCTGTTGGCTGGCTGACATGGCACATGGATAACAGTCAAGAGTACTATGAACGACGCCTGTGGCTTCATCCGCATGGACGCATACACCCTAATTCACCTGCACAGCGGTACGGATACTAAGGGCCACGACGACTGTGATGGTCAGCAGGACCGGTTTCATGTTGTGTCTTACGCAAGGTTCGCATTGAACCGACCGGATCGCAGGACGTTATACAAGGACGACTCACTGGACAACTGGGTGTGGTGGTGGCGGTTCCATATGTGGCTTGGATATGGCATCCCGTTCAATCACCCGGCGGTAGACGGTGTCTGGGCTCTGGGCAGGAAGGTCTTCACACAGGCCGTGTGGGTTGATGACGATACGGGCACACCTAAAGTCCTGAGGCCGCGGCGTTGTGGGCGCTGTGGCTTGACCTGTGGTGGCGACTGCCTGCTCCCTATGGCCAGACCTCCTGGTGCGTACCCTTACAGGATGGGGCCGGAGGGTACTGGTGTGGTGTGAATGTGGCATAGCACCAAGTCTTCATGGGAGAACCATTTGAGGACGCATGCCAAGTGTAGGACATCCTGGGAGGATTGGTTTTGGGATTTTACTCGGGTTGATTGGTTTAATTTGGTTATGGAGGAGAGGACCGCACTGATTGTGAAATGGGTTGCGCAGTTTAGACTAAATTGTGGTGATAGTAGTTTTTGTGGTTTGCGGTGAGCATCTAATGTGGGAGCTTTTTCCCATATTCGATCGAAGGCTGGTTGGGCGTGTTGGCAGCGTGCTGAGGCCGTAATTTTGTTTGGTGGTGATTGATTTTGTTTTGGTTTGTTTTTTTATTTTGTTTTGATTTTTAGGTATAAGCTTGGATTAGTGATGCCTTGTTAATAAATATTATTGAATCCCAACCTCGCCCTTCCCATCATATATTATCACTCGTATTTTATCGTTCTCCCTGGCATATCACCATGTTTCTAAATTGCTAGGGGATGTTTGCTTTCTTATTGCTCCCCAGCTTATTGTCGATGGAGTATTCACTAGGTGACTATTGATGAGTTTTAGTTACCTACTGGCATTCTTCCTCTCTAGGTCATCGCGCAGCGCTATAGCTAATCACGATGGGCTGAAAGACCTTGCGATAATATAGCCATTTTCATCGGGTTAAGGTACTAGCACTTTGGCTAAGATGGGCCTCGGAGGTTTTAGAACAGCGGTTAATGATAACCTACTTGTGATATACGGGTACATCCCGGAACATTGCCCTCTGGCCAATGCCATATTAACCCCAAAATTCCATTCTTCACAAGGCCATCAAACCCTATACCCATTGGCCTCACCTCCCCCACCAATGGATAACACCGACTCCCCAATCCAAATACCCCATCACTTGGCCACACCACCACCTACCCATAATTCTCATCAAACTCCTTCTCCCCTTCTTCATCTTCATCAACAATAGCCACTTCCCTCTCTTTGACCAACCTTTCCCGATCCATCGGACAAGTGCTCCGAATCTTCAACCACGGTGCAATACACTCCAAGTCAAAAACATGCCTCCCCCGACACCCCAGCCGGACCACAAGCGGGAACTCGTCGCCCAGAAACCGCTCGCCACAAATCGGACACTCGTCCTCCGCCTTGAGCTTACTCTTCGGCACGCGGTCCAGGGCGTCTAAGAACTCGTTCGGGACGCCGTCTACCGGCTCCTGCGACGTGGCGGAGGAGAGGAGTTGCGTGATGATTAGGGCGAGAGTGGAGGTTGGGTTGGAGTCTGTGTTGGATTGGTAGGCGGTGGCGAGGGTGGTGAAGAGGTTCGAAGTCGTGGATTCGTTGGGGGTGGTGGAGGAAGTAGTGGTAGTAGGAAGGGCGGAGAAGAATTCTGAAAAGTCTAGGTGGGGGCGGGGAGGGCGAGTGCTTAGGGGTTCAACATTGTGTTCATCTGTGCAGATGGGTTAGTTGGAGGGATGCTGGTGGGGTATGAGGCGGGAAGATGGGATTAAACTTGCCTTCGTAGCTCGCCATTTTTGTGCTGGAATTTCTTGTTTGCTGTGAATGTAGACGCTCGATGGTAGGGGTGGCAAGCTCAGCAAATCTCGAGTTTAGGTTCGGAGTCGTGGGTAATGGATATGGGTGTAATCTTACTTTGTGGAAGGAAGGGGGGGGTTCTCCCAGCTCAATACAGGGTAACTTTCCCAGCACCCGACTGCGCCCAGAGTTTTGTGAAAGCAATCCATTCATTTGAAGCCCAGGGCCACAAGGCTTTCGTTGATCTTATTTAAGCCGTCCAGTAGTTGTGTTTCCTTTGGGGGGTGCATCAGTACGAGTACGGGCGTGGTAGACTAACCAACTGTCGAGTGCTCACAGTCCCACAGTGCTATTCAGGCCCACCTGGCCTCTTATGCTGCTTGTATTAGGTAGCGGAGATCTCCGGGCGGAACCGGACTATGATACTGACACCATACGAGTACGAGAGCTATCACTCAACAGAATGCACCTCGCAACCTCATGATAGTAATTTCAACCCGGTAGACCAGAAAACTGTATCTATCATACAAAACACAACAGATTATGAGATTATATGTTAATAGCCACCATCCCGCCATGCCCCCCAAACTTCACTGCAACCTCATAATCTTAACCTCAACCTCAAGCCAAAGCGAACTCATGCTCCTAGTCGTATATTCACCGCGAACCGTACAAATAACTTTTTCGACAAACATCAACATCAACAGGCAAAACGTCAAAATTCGAAAGGGAAGAATAAAAGGAAAGGACTGAGGAAGGAACAGAAAAGATGTCATGTTGAAAACCAACAATTAAAGAAGAGTAAAGACACGAGGTAAACACTTATCTCCAAATACAATGAAAAGCCACTCACTCCGTTCAACATGAGAACTATCTATTTTTATTATTTTTTTACCGTCAATAGACCCAACCTTCCGCACCAGAGCCAGCCGACCCTATCCTTAAAACAAAACACCGAAAGATTATCGACCTCCCCTAAAATATTATAACCCAATATAGTGGGCAAATTAGGCACCGCTATTACCATTACCACGGCGACGCCCACGCCCGTTAGAATCTCCATACTTGACGAGACCAAGGATTATCTCTTTGGCCTTTTCGACACCCTCCTTGCTTCCACGCACGACAATCGGCTCGCCAACATCCTGGCTACGGGGAACAGTGATGCGGCAACCAGTATCACGACGGATCTTCTCCACCTGACTTCCACTAGGCCCAATGATCAGGCGGAACTTGGAGGAGTCCGGAAGGATAAGGTATCCTACAGATGACTGCTGTTCTGCCAACGCGACAACCCTTGCGATCTCGGCCTTCGCTTTCCCGATTTGCTCCGGTTTCCCTCTGATAACCCATGGGAAGTCCCCCTCTCCACCGCCCTGATTACTTAATTCCACAACTTCCCAAGTAAAACGCTGTGACGCGTCTTCCTCGTTGTCAGTAATCAAAGGCAAAGGGCCATTAAGATCAGGTTCCCGCTCTTCAGGCTTCGGGGGGCGCTGCTGTCCGTTGTGGTCGACAGAAACCTTAAAATCTCTTTGGAGACGACGGATAAACTGACCACCGTCGGCAACGGCGTGGTAGAGACGAGTGGGTATCTCGATTGTCTCACTTTCAGGTTCCTTGACCATTTCGAGGATATGATCCTTGGCCTTATCAACGTCCTCGGCAATACCAGTAATCTTGATATCAGGGCTAGTATTGGTTTGGCCAGGCTTCTGTCGGGGAATATCAATGGTAACTTTGAACTTGGCTTCCAACTCCTTGCGAATGCCTCCCTCACGTCCAATGAGATGCCCATGCTTTTCGGGTGCAACCTCAACGGTCCCGGTAATCTGGTTCCTTTTCTGCTCTACGATCTTCTCAATCGCGGCAACGATCTTACCGACAACTGCGGAGTTTCCCTGAACAATGATCTCGCTGCTGTCGGAGTCCTGGTTCGGGAAACGTACCGTACGAGCAAGCGCCTGTTTGTCATCGGGGCCGCCAGCACCAACAACGATCTCCTTAAGGGTTTGACCTATGGACAATTAGCAACCAACCAAATCCGTGCGTTCAGACGGCCATACCTCCTGGGCCGATCAAAGAACGGTGGTACTTCTTCTCGACACTGACACTTTGCTGTGTTGTTTGCTCCGCCTCTTTGACGATCTTGGACAAGATTGTTTTGGCATTCCTGACCTCATCTTGAGTTCCACGGAGCTTGATGAAGGCCTGCTCGCCCTTCTCGATAGTATCGCGTTGTGGGATATCAAGCCTGACACTTGAATCATCTCTGAGTTGTTTGATCTCCTTGGAGGCATTCTTAAACATGAACTCAAGCCCCCGCCCCGTTATGGGGATGGTGGCAGTGAAGCTCTTATCCTTCTCATACTCCAACAATGCAAGAATTTCGGCACGAGCCTTGCTTACACCATCCTTACCACCTTTAATAACGACCTCGTTCGCATCCTGCTTAGCAGGAATGTCGGCGCCATCGGCATCCTTATCTCTACCTGACTTGGGGAACATGATACGAACACCATATCTTGTCTCCAACTTGCGAACCGAACCTCCCCCGGACCCAATGATGGTAGAGTGAAACTCTTGAGGAATCTTGAGATGCTCAATGGCTTTGTCCAAGTGCTCCTTGATTTGTGAGTTGAGTTTTCTTTTGGCCGCGTCCACAGCAACCTGAATGCCCTTAATCTCACCCTGTCCCTCTTTGAGATTGATTTCCACCCCAAGTTCAGCCCTCAGTTTGTTAACGTTAGCACCCTTCGCACCAATCAGTTGAGCAGATAGTTGGGAAGGGTAAGCAAATTGTTCGTTTACGATGGGAATATTTCCATCCTCGGGGATGCTCGCAATAAACTTCTGGATCGCCGTGGCCAAATTGTCAACATTCGCCCTAGCTCCACGAATAGTGATCTTATCCTCATCGCCTGGCAAAGCGGCTACTGGCTTTCCGGGCCGTGCTTTTGGCGCACCAAAATGCACATGGGCAGAGGCTGGGTTTAGAGCGTTGAGAGTGGTGTTTTCCACTCCCCGGACCTTAGCGTGAAAACCATGTGGAATAGTAATAATCTTCTCCGCGACATCAAATTTCTGAGCCTCCACCAGCGACAAAATATGCTCCTCAACTTCCTGGAGTGACTTGGAAATTTCTTCGGGATCCTGGGAAGGCCCATCATAGATCAAAACAATCTCCGCCTCCCCTGCGTCTTCCGGAAGCAGAAGGCCAAGCCCGAGGAATTTATCAGTAATCCTCCTCACACCTCGACCGTCTTTTCCAACAATTAATCTGTGATGCAAAGGTTCAACCTCAAATCGCAAGACATGGCCTAGTGTTAGTTTGCTGTAGTGCTCCTGGATCTTAGCTTTCGCCCCGTTAACACTATCCATTGACCTTCCGATAATATGAATGACACACGGCTTATTAAGGTCGTATAATCCGTCGCCGGACGGGGTCGTGATTTCAAGATCAAACTCGGACTGGAGCGATCCGAATTCTCCCGTGTAATTGAGATAGCGGGTTATATCTCGTGCCTGGAGCTTGGGCCCACCAGGAGCGTTGGGGTAGGCCTTGCACACATCAATCGCAGCTTGCTGATAGGCATTTGATGCCTCCATGACCTCTTGGTAGCCTTGTGGGATTTTACCACTCGGCCCATAAACGATAAGGCTATCAGCCTTGGCAGCCTCGGGTAAGATAACGGTACACCCAGTCGCGGCAAGAACCTGGTGTATTAGCTGGCCTCTGTTTGAGGTGAAGAAACGGTGTTTTGCCTTGTTGACCGGAACAAGGACATAATGAAAGCCAGTCTTAAATTCGGCAACCTTGCGCTCAATCTCAGCACGGACCTCCTGCACCGCTCTCTTCTCACCAATAATAACGATTGGGCCGGAAGGGGGGCTGAAAGGCTGACTCTTGGCCGAGTAAAAGTAGTCAGGAACCTGCACTCTCTGAACCTTTGTCTCATACTCTTCGATGAACTTTCGGTGCGGACCTTGGATGAAAGGATACAATTCGCCCGGGATGTCAGGGATACGAGTAGTAACAGTAACAGTCTGTAAAATTTTAGCCAACGAAGCCGTATGCAATGTAAGGCCGAATTACCCTCTCTGCAGCGATTGCATTGATCTCGCGGACAGCAATCGGAACACCATATTCGTCTCCCTCAACTGTGATGTCGATTGTGTCCTCATCGTCGTACTCGAGAGCCGGCCCGCCGGAAGTTTGCAGCTGTGGAACCTTGATCCGGGTAGCTGTCATACTCTCCAATTCTTGAACTTTGGCCCCAGCTTTCCCGATAATAGAAGATCTCGCAATGGCTGGAATCTTCAAGGTGACAGTTTTCTGACATCTAAATCAGCATTGAACCTCCAAACCTGAGCCCGCCTTCGCTGATGAAGCGTACCTTAGCAGACATCTCCTTGTGAATCTCTCTGTTGGCCTTTTGCCTATTGGCCTCGGTTCCAGAAATAATGAAGACGGTAGTTTGGGTAGATGTCTGTTGCATTTCAATCTTGGTGCTAGTGCATCTCATAATATCCTTGACCAATTCGATAGGAGTCTTCCTCAGCTCGCTCACAGGCCTTTTCTGGGTCGGCAAGAGGTAAATGGTAGACTGACCACTAGACCCCTGGACGGCCGGAGTGAAAGCACCAGCAGAAGTTGTTACAGATTCTCCATTACGCCCACTACCATTTGCCACAGGGGTAGCCATACCAGCGCCCCATCCGGAGGGGACGTGCGCGGGGGTAGGCTTGCCGGAACCGCCGCCCAAGGTAGGGAAAGCTTCATCGGAGGAAACATCGAGACCATGGACCTTAGACTCCTCATTCTGCTTTGGGGCTTTCTTCTCAGCCTTGGCGACGAGGGCATCAGTGACACCAGCATCTTCATCCTTGACCTCGGAGGTGGCAGCCTCTTCCCGGGCAGCTAGGGCGTGCTGTTGCATGAGCCTTTCGGCTGTGGAGAGTTCCTTGGAGGCTTCGACAGGGGTTCCGCCAACCGGAGCAACGGCGGCAACCTGGGAAGCACTCCCCTCAGCTGGAGCGGCGCCGCTAGTGCCGTTGATTTGTTCGGACATGAAGTTAGGATTTAAGAATCGTTAGAGTGAAAGAGCCTTTCGAATACCGGTGGAAAGTATGGGTTTCTCCCCGCGGAGAACTAGAGATTCACAATTGAGACAGTGATTAGCCCAAGAAATTACCACAAATACCCAAGGGCAAGAAGAAAATGAGAAAAGAGATACGATAAAGAGGCCTCGATAGCAGTTATCAAATTTACTCTGTCGGTGCCTTTAAATGAAGCAACACTCAGACAGGAATAGAAGGGTGGGGAAACCCGGAAAAATAAACTGTAAACTAAGACATCAAGGACGAAAACAAAATGAAATGACTCGGATCACAAAATCCGAGGGACAGCATCGTACCTAGAGAATTTACTCGAAATGCTAATACCGGATTCCTGACAATAGGAGACGGCGGCTCAAGACAGAGCACAGAAGACCTTCTGCTGCACCACGTTTGAATGGTATGGGGGTAGGGAAGGGGGAGGAAAGGGGGGAGAGAGAGGAAATGGGGGGAGAGTGTGCTATTGAGAAAGAGAAAAAAGGGCAAGAGACCTGTGGAGAGATCTTTATGTTATCGGGGAGGTGAGAAAGAACACGGATGCTAACTCTGAAGAATGCCAAGAACGAGATGTTAAAAAGGTCAAAAGGACACGGGTTTGGTTTTCGAGCCCTTTTTTCATTTCATTTTTTTTTTCCCCCATCCGTCAACCCCACAAGACTCGGCCTAATTGAGAAGTGAAGGCCTCAGCTGCTTTTTTTGGCGGGAAATTTTATGCATGTGGTGCGGCTAACATGGAGTCCTGAACCTCCAAAATTCAATACCAACTCGCAAAAACGCATTGAATCGCTATCGCACTCGAGTATATTCCTATCAAACGTGATGGACCATCGGCCACAACCCCCCCATCATCCTTTGCCGCACCCTGCACACCAATAAACCCCGCGTTTCGCACCCATTGAATGATTTTTCCCCCGTTTCGAAAGTTATATTGCACCGGTGTCCATTAGTCACATATTGAGCCAACTCTGGGACAAGAGTCAAAAGCGTACACCGGTATACTACACACTACCAGCACCCTCCATTTTTATAATGGCCATCATACCCACAAGGAAAAACAATCAGAGGACCGCACATCAACCCGCGTGAGATCCACTAATCCAATAGCTAAATGCAGAAACCACGATGCCCCCCACCGTTTTTTAGACTACTTTCGCCAAGCACTTTTCCAAAAGTACCAGAATTTAATACAGTATCAAAGAAGCGGGGAAGAGAGAAAGGGGAAATATGTTTAAAAGAAAAAATGGTAGAACCTGGGATTTGGGATATGTGGAACAAGGGTTATTGAAAGCTACTGAGTAATAAACAGTAAAGCGTTCAAGAGAAAAGGAAAAAAAGAAAAGTGAATACAAGACAGAGTGTGACCATACAAGTGATATCAAGGACGTGAAGAATTAAGTTACAGTCACACAAGGCAAGCAACAAAGTACCGTTATCCACGTCTGGCAGAGGACTTGAGTGGCCTCTTTAGCTCAGAAAGTAGATCATCGAGGTCAGCCCAGTTGTCGTCATTGGTTGCGAATTTGCGATGACGGCGAGAGAAGGTGTGCTGGAAATCAAAATGTCATCAGGACTGCACGGGTAAATAAGCAGAGTAACCCAAGAATAAGCATACCTCCTCGAAATCCTCGAACTTCTCGCGGCAGTTCTCGCAATATCCTGGACGACACTCCCTCTTGGTAGCAGCCTTACTGCTTTTCGCTTTCGCTTTTAACCTCCTCTCTTGCTCAGTTCGATCCTCTCGAATAACCGCCCGCTGGTCCAAACCGGGTCTTCGCCTCTTGTCCACCCCTCCTCTGGCCAGGCTCTGGTTATTTGCAGCACCGTTGGTCAAATCCATCATGCGTTTAGAAGCCGGAATTCCTTTGCTATTTCCTACAAGGACTTTACGGTTAAGCTCAATCATAGTTTTAGAAGTGCCTGCCCGTCGACCAGGTTGATCGGCAATGGAAGAAATCATCTGCGAGCGAATGGCAGAAGTAATGTTAGATGGCTGCACACCAGAAGCAACGGGTTCTCCGCCACGGTTCTTGTCTGGATATGCGGAAGTAAAGGCGACTTCGTTGGCGGAATGGACGTTAGTGCGCTTAGCGGGAATAACCGGCGGAACCTGAAACAATCCGTCTTTGCCAATAATCCCACTACGGTTCAACCGACGCTCACTGTTGTTCATCTCAACAAGTGCATTTTGGTCAGCCCTTTTCAACAACTCCTCACGAGCATTAACCTTGGCAGCCCTCCCCCTCGATATCTCGAGTTCCTTCTGTCTTGTGCGTTCCATCTTCTCAATTTGCCTCTCCCGCTCCTTTTCCCTCTTCTGATGGACAGCTTCCTCAATGAACGGGCATTTACCGCCACTAACACTCCGAAACTGCGGCCAATTCCCACATTCACGCTTTGCCACCTTTGCGTACTCTCTAACCATGATTGGACGGTTAACTCCCATCATGTCGTGAACATATATAAAGTGCCCCTTAAAGTAAACAAGATCCGTGGTCGCCGCGTTGGGATCACGATCCGTAGGTCCATGGAGCCTCTCATTTCTTAATACATGGGTGAGGTCCACATTGGGAGCCCCGACGTGTGTTGCATGGCTGATTTCCCGACCCTGGGTAGCGGCGGCAGCAGTTGACGTCACATCAAACATAACATTCATCATCCGTTGGAATTTCTCCAGTGCCCATATCTTCATTCGGTATTCTCTGGCCTTCAGTAATATATCACAATAAGCCTGACGGGACGTTCCACGCGGGTCTTCTTGAGAACTAGATGACACAATCAGCATCTAGAATATATATATATACCGAGGCATACAACAAATAACTTACTGTTTAGAAGTTGAAAATTTCCGACTGGGCGTGGGTGCCTTGAAAGTAAAGTCTGCCTTTGGTACACCGCCATCTAGCAAAGAGGGATTGATAGTAGCAGCCTGGCTCCTCGAGCCCGCTTGTACCATGGTAGCACCTTCTGGAGGGATCGCTCTCGTTGTAACGACATGGGTAACCGAGTTAGAAAAGAAAAGCTCAAGCCTCTATAAACGCGTCAATACTTGTAAAAGCCACACGGTTGCCAACATGGACAGTCATCCTCAATAACAGACACAAGTTACACATACCGCTCCAAGATGTGAGAGTTGTTTTTGACACTTCTGCGCGACGTCCTCGGGAATATTCTCAAAGTAGAAAACGTATTCTGGAAACACCTTCTTATAATGTCGTTGCCAAGCGCGTACACTGTCAATATTGTTCTGCTCAGTGCCTCTCCCAGTACCCCTTCGCTGGGCCTGAGCATGGCTGACGCCATTAAAAGTTGGCGGGTCACCGCCCGCTGTAGACCGACCAAGGGCCTTCTTGCGAATTGGAGCAATTCTGGATTCGGTATTGGACACCCGAGCCGGTGCTCTTACGGTTATTTCGGCAATCTGGTCCTTGGCAGTTGTTGCTGATTGAGCATACGACAAATCACGCTGTATTCGTTGTCGTTTTGCTGCCGCGGCCGTGATGCTATGGTATGGTGAGTTTACCGCGTTCGGTATAGTTGTTAACGGTGCCCTCCGTGACATTGCTGCCGGCGATGGAGGATGGATGGAGACGGATGCCATAGAAAGGGAGGGAGGGATGAGATGGCCTCGAGAGTGGAGTTCACGCGAAGTTGAAAAGCGCGAACTGCTGTGTATGGGTGGAGAGAGAAGAGTACCGTAGGTAGATAGGTAGGTACCACCCCCCCCCCTTCCAGATGGCAACAGAACGATTGGTGGGAAGGGAAAAAATTACACGACGTGCATCAAGGAAATAATTTTTGGTGAGTGGTGGAGAAGCAAGACTGGGCAGGCGGTGAACTCAGTGGGAAAGGAGAGAGAGGTTGGTGGAGAAGTGGAGGGTGGATATGGTACAAGAGAAGAAAAGGGCAAGCGTAAGAGTGAGTGAGTGAGTGAGTGAGTGAGTGAGGGGAGTCTGTCAGTGTAAGTACATGACACTTGGGAAACAACAGACAGTGCGAGTACTGTACTTGTATGGTACAGTAACTGACCAACCGACTAGCTACCGTAACTGGAAGAGGGTTTGGTTCAGGAGAAAGTGTGAGGCTTTCAACATGCAAGATAAAACATATATCACAGAAATTGCCCTGCTTGGAGGAATAATAAAGTATCATAATTATTGTCATAATATTTCATGTCCCCCCAGAAGTAAACCTCCAAGCCTCTTGCCCCAAATGCTAACGCAAAGATATCACGATGAAAGAACCTCCCTTTCTCCCTTTCTTTCCTTCTTTCTCTCTCTCTCCGAGTACAGGACTTCATGCTTTCAAATTACGCCAAGTTACCTCTGAGTTTAGTGCCGTAAGGGTAATTTCCTTCCACACAGCACTCGTAACTTATCCCTCGGTTGGCGGGGTGAATGGTCGGTGTTTTGAGACGCTCCAGAAGAGACTGTTTGTTTAGGACTCAACAGTCAACACGTTCCCCCGAAGCGACAATCAATAAACACGCATGGAAAAAAAGAAAGGAGACACCAGCGACAACCCCTAAAAAACCCCACTTCCCAACCCTCTATCAACCACTTAGAACATTTATTCAAATCATTGACGCCTACTCACGTGATCAATTAAAGATAATTTCCCCTAGCTCTGGAAGCTGGGCGAGGAAAGGTGCCGATGATTCTAATCATATGGTAGGTCGGAATATCTAGACCAGCCTACAGAAGAAAACTTCCAGAGAAGGATTGAGTCTTTTTTTTTTTTTTTTTTTTTTTTTCCTTCCACCTTTCCCTCCCTCAACCCGATATCGTGCTGGGGGGGGCTTCTTCCCTCTTTTCCTCTTGTTCCGTATCCTGCTCGCTGTGGGACATAACCTGACTCGTGATTCGTACAGTGCTACCTGCATGCATATCCCGTGAAGTGCAAGTGCTCCAGTACTCGTACCGGTATCACACTTTGCTGAAGGAGAAAACAAGCTGTGATACGGTATGAGGCATCTAATCCTCTTCGGCAATAGGATGGGGCCTGATAGCACGTATTATACTCACGATGTACTAGTAAATTTACAGTACCAGACAATAGAGCATAACTCCTGAGGCTGAGGCAAGGATAATGACGCCTCCTCAATCATCTCACTTGGGCCCTCGAGCACTGGTGGGCTGAATAGAGATCGATACAGTAATCGTGCTTTATATCGCTGTTTGCTGCCGTACGTATCTCCTCTAGATAGGAATAAAATTGATAACTACGGGTACTGTAGAAGTATTCCAAACTGCCAAATTCAAATACCGGTACCCGCACAACAGCACAGCACAACACAGCACTAGCAGCCCTCCACGAGACTCGAGGACATATTGCTTGTGCTTTTCCGCGTATTACGGCTGTAAAATTTGGAAGTTGTAGATAGTAATGGTGGTTGAAACTTCTTTGTTGCTAAAGAAAATTGGTTACCAATGTTGAGGCGGAAAAATGAAGTAAATTTGATAACAGTGAAAATTGACCTTAATATAGTCGAAAATTATTACCTAAGCAATGTTTGACACTGAGAAAATAATTTTGCTACAACTTGAAGCTCTTAATCAACATTACTGTATGGATGAAAATATTTTTCACTTGGGCTGGAGTTTTGTACTTAGCATAGCTGTCTTGCAGAATATATTTTTGCAGCATCTTGCGGCTCCTGCTCGGCATTGGTGTCTTGCTAAAAATATTTTCACTACAACTGAAGGCTCTTTATTCGCGTTTGCTCTTACGAAAATATTTTCACCTAGTATTGAGGCTCCTATTTGGCATTGGTATCTTAGTGAAAATATTTTTACCACAACTTGAACTTGTGGCTCTTTTTTGGCGTCAGCTCTTGCCAAAATATTTTCACCTAGGATTGAGCCTCTTACTTGGCATTGATGTCTTGGGGAAAATATATTCACTACCACTTGATACATTTAATTCCTGTTTGTCCTGTGATGAAAAGACTTTTTTCTACTAAACCTCAGACTTATCTTTATCGTAGTTCCTCTCTGCAAGACCATTTTCTTATTATAAACTGGTACATATCCTCCCTTCACTTGTCATATAAAATATCTTTCTCAAGCACTTTGGTGTCTGTTTACCTTTGTTAACAGTATGATAGTAATTGCTTACCTTTACTTGGATTTCTCTTATTGCTCCCTTTGTCCTCTGCAAGCAAATATCTCATGAAATACCAGACTCTTACTTTACTTTGTTCTTTGGCAAGAAATCTTCAGTCACTGTAGCTTTCATGCTCTGTCTATATTTCAAAATCCCTTTCCCTTGCTGTCTTTTAATTCTCCTTCAGTTTCCAATTACAATACTTGTGGTAATTTCCCCAGTTTGCAACTCACTGCTTATCCTTGCTCAACCATCAAAAATAAAAAACTTTTATTTCCCCTTAAGGGTGGCTAGCTATTACTACCTAGTATAAGTTACAAAACAAAGTTCAAAGGCCTTTCCCTTCTTCAAAGTTTCCACAACCACTCTCTAATTCAAAGCAACTATGTGCTTGTCCACAGCAACAACAGACAAGTTCTTCTTCCCTAAAGCACCTTAGCCTCCACCCATCAATCTCCAAAGTTCCCAATACCCTTCCTGGGGGCAAAAGAGTCTGGATTACCAAATCACTTCTTGTCCCACGGAGTTGACGCCATCCCCAGACCTTCACCTCAGCTTTAGCCTGAATCTTAAAAGCCTCCACCATCCTTTCTTCCTGGCTTCCCCAGGTACCTAAACGTATTATAAAAACACATCCTTTCCCCCCATGGTATCTCACAACCTCTACCTGTTCTCCTAAAAGGGCTAAAGGCCCCAGAGCCCTTGCTAAGTCCTTCTCGGTCAAAAAGCGAACTTGGAGAGATGGCTGCCATTTCTTTTGCTGATGTTAGGCACATAACTCCCATGAGGGCCCAGAAGAGCAGCTGGAGAGCTCTGGGCTTGAAACTCCACAGACTAATACCCCCCTCCGGCCCCGACGTTGGCCCCGGACGACAGCACTGGCGCCTTGTGCAGTTGCTCACAATCATAGAAAGAAGAAATATTGGAGCCTTTCTCGTAACACCCTATACGTCGTCGCCGTCCGTCCGACCGGATCCTGTCCGCAGGGTATATAAGAGGGCATCTCTGGCTACGCCTGGGAAAAAGAACCAAGCGGTTTCGTCAAGAACTCGCGGAGTTACATCCCGTTGAAGTCAAGAGACCAAAACAACGTCCGGAAGCCTAGGAGGAAGTGGTATTCTGGCTATTCCGTAGAGAATAGTACTGAACCCCAAATCAATGCCTATCTTAGGCAAGCAAG
>QFET01006423.1:0-38324 GCA_003316355.1 Tuber calosporum | reverse complement strand
TTATTGACCCTTGGCCATTTCTCCTCCACCTGTCTTTCAATATCCTCCCAACTATCCTCTCTTTCTCTTGCCATTTCCCTTTGTCTGTCCTGCTCTTTCTCCTTCTGTGCCCTCCGCCACAAGGTACTTCTTGACAGTCCCTTGCTTCCCTGTGAATTACAGGTCCCTGATGGCCCTGCCTCTTTCTCATAATCCTCTTCCATTGACTGACCTGCCTGGGCTTTCATACCGGTAATTGGCGCAAGCTCTCCTAATATCTCGTTGGCGCTAATATGTCCAATGGCGGGATCAGCAACATGGCAGGCCTTTTTAGAACGTCCTCCTTGAGGGGCGATCCTCAGCATGTGCTTGCGCTTTTTGTTGGGTGGGGGCATCGGAAAGGTGATTTGGAGGTTGATTGCGGTTGCGGTTGCGGTAATTATCTACATATTACCTGTCTCTAATATTTCATTTATTCACACTCATCATTTCTCACTCATCAATGCCCCACAGTATATTTCAGTATGCTACTAAGTATATCCTGTCCCCTGTTTCACTCTCACCAAAATTTTCACTTTTTATTCGGGGACTCCTCTTGCTATGTGCACTTAATTAGAATAAATAAACCGCTAGCCTCTGCTCCTTAGAATTGCCTTCATCATAGCGGTTTTTTTTCCTCAAAATTCCCTGTTTTGGTGGACTAGTCCCAGATCGTATTTGGCTTGTTCTGAGGTCCCGGTTTGACTTCATTTGCACTATACCAGCCAGACCAAAGCCAACTGCCAGCCCTGGCGGCACTGAGATTCAACAGTCAGAGGTACCGTTAGCTACAGCTTATTCTTCCCCTTTGTTACAATTATGGAAAATGGTAAAAATTATTTGATGTAATAGTAAATAGAACCGTGAGGTTACTATATGAATACAACCCATGCTGGCAGGAAGTAGTGTCTATAGCAGAGGTGCTTTGCCTAGGTGAAAGATCTATACTCTAAACTACTGAGTACAGAGACTCTTAATAATCTGAATGCATATGCACTAGAGCAAATATATGCAGGAAAGACAGCCATCCAGACTGAACAACTGGTATTCGGAAAGATGTTTGCAACTGGGCTACATCAACTTAAACATAGTTCATTCAGCAAATGAATCGAAGGATATTTACTAGTGCACTGCTAGACATCCTCAAAATACTATATAGTTAGGAGATCATTTGACCAAGTGGGGCATACATATTCAGGGTCAAAAGGGGTTTCCACTTTCTATGACCATGGCCATGGTATCTAAGGATACTTCATATATATGACCAACATAAGTACCAGGAGAATTATATAAATAGCTAGCGGTCCCCCATAGGTAAGGGATTATCAAGCAATGAAGAAGACACCTTAACAATATATTCAGTTATTAGTTAAACAACTTTAAATCTTTCGAGAAAATCCCTTACCTTTTATCTTTATTCTTACTACAGCTCTCCTGACAGTTCTTCTACCCTCACGATACAAGCACGGCCTAGGCAATTCAACAGTACCGAATTAGCTACCCCGTAATACTATCTAGTTATTCTCTTGTCACCAAAGCTCCTTAGTATTCTCACTGCTATTTCATCTTATACCTGAAGAATACCACTACCCTCAAAGTTTTCATCAGTGCAAACATTGCGGGCACTGTCAGCCTCTCAGTTTTAAAAACATATTTCCTGTCTGTCGTGAGGGATTCGCCCTTGACATACCCCCAGTAGCACTCAGACACTTACTAGCCATACAGAATAAACATACAGAAAGAATATATCAGCAAGATGTGCAGTGGATAACAGCCTACCCCAAACACAAATTAGGATCTATCGAAGATTATATGGATAATTCACGACTCAACCCTCAATCTCCAGATTCAATTTTGGAACCTTAACCAAACTAACAACTGAGAAATATCTTGAATACTTTACTATCTGGACAAGCCAGCCGGAAATTTGATCTGTTATCTACTTTCTCCTCCTTTGAACTAATACCTGCTACTGACCTTGCGGAATACCGCCATTTGAAACAGTTAAACAATCATGGTTTACTAAGCCATCTTTAGTTCCCACACTTTAGGTCCTTACAAAAATTAACCCCTACTTTCATGGGCAAGACTTTATCTGGCACGAATTTCTGGTCTGGGATTCTAAATGAGCAGATTTTTCTTCATTTTACGACTTTTGTACCAGGAGGCCAGAAAATAGGCCAATTTAAAATTTCCTATACCGAAACTATCAGAGTTTATAAGCAAGCTGCTATAGCTATGGCAGGAGATGACACTCCTATTCCTAGTCCTTTATGACCTGACTGGATAATTGAAGAGGATGTTACAGAATCTACACCTTCAGTATCTTTAATTCTGCCCCAGAGCCAGACCAGCCCTGCCATTACACGTTTGGGTTGTCCACGATCCAGAGTTCAAAAAAGTGCCGAGCGAGCTAAGAAGCCTGTCTGTACTCAAGATAACTTCCAGCAAAATGTTGTCTATGCATTACTCCACCTGGACCGATCCCTGAAATACAGCACAGAAGATAATTATATACCGATATTAGCATTATCACAGTAGGCCATGCAAGGGTTTACAAAGCTAGAATTATCGCCAAGCTGTATAGCCCGAGGTGAGGTTTTTAATGAAGCTGAAATACAGGCAGGCCACCGAGAACTTGAATAGTTGAGTGGCGATACAGAATTGGAGCAGCCAAGGTTGCATGCCCTGGTGGAGGAAGAATACCGATGCCAACTGGCTTAACAGGAACAACAGGCCCATGTCTCGCAAACAAGGGATCAGATTCTTGAAAAAGCCCTAATCGACGTGAATGCTAAATTACATCAGCAGGAACAAGTATGGAATTAGCTGATGAAAGAGCAACAATAAATTGCGGCTCAACAACTAAGTCAACAAGGCGAAGGTATTAAGGAATACCTTGATCCCTTGGTACATCAACTGGCCGATAAACCAGTTCCAGTACCGACTCAGCATGGGCCTAGTGATGGTGATCCAGCACTATCTAACAGAGGCTAACCATCGATTCCTCCAGTACAGGACACAGTTCCAACAAAGGCGTCAGCATCAAGACCTAGAAGGATATGTGAAAAGGAGTTGACTGTATTGGAAATAACCTACCACCGCCACGACCACCAGGTAACCTTAGTAATGCCTCTGACCCACATGAGGATCGTTATGATAGTAATAGAGTGGATGGGCTGGGAAGAAAGGTCGGCAGGCCAGAACACGCTCCTCGGGTACCATCGATTCACAGAAACGATGTACCTGAAAATAGGTTAAAATTGGCTTCCTTAGAAGGTATCAGTAGACTCTCCTGACCAGCAAAGCTAATAGTAGAAGAACCCTACTTCCTGAAAGGACGTGAGAACCATGATGTTTGAAATTGGTTGACAGCCTGGGATGACTATTTCGATCACCTCCCTACACTGTGGGAAAATCATACACACAGAATGGTAATAGCCTTTGGGAAAACAAAAGGGAACAAAGTGGCACCCTGCTCAGAAAAATACAGGAAGGTAATGGGTGGAATAGGTAGATACACTCGAGACCCTAACTATTCTACCTGGGATCGATTTCGGCAAGAAATCAAGAAGCAATACAGAGGCATTGATGAGGAAAGACGATTCCTAGAAGAAATGACCAAGGTAGTCTATAAGGGAAACAAGGACACTATTCTTCTACTCCACGAAAACCTAAAAATAAAAGCCAGACATACTGGAATCAGTAGGAGGGTACGAGTGGTAAGTCAACTTCCTGAAGAAACTTTGCGATAGTTATCCTACCTGAAATTCTCCTCCAATGAAGAATTGAAGGAAACCATAAGAGAAGTTGGCACACAGGAGGAGGAAATTCATGAACGGCGAAAACTATCAAAAGGAGAACCCTCGTCCAGTGAATCATCAGAGCGAATCTGCGATCACACCAACAAGGAGGTCTATTCTAAACAAGGATACACCAACCAGAAACAAAATAACAACCCCTCACAAGGGAAGACTGATGAGGCTAACCGATCAATAAAGAGAGCAGGAACTCATAGCAAAGATGAGCATCTTGACTAGAAGAAGGCTCATGATGGAAGCTTACAAGAGGTGGTTGATAAGGGAAAAGCGCGAAAGTAATGCACTCGCTGTGGCCTCAACAACCACACCTGGCGAAGGTGTAGGAAAGACATAGTGGTAGCCACGGGTTTCGCTAAACAGACAAAACTAAATTGACCAAAACGTTCACGAAAACTCCAGACGGTAACGCTTATAGGAAGACCTAATCAACCAAAGGTCAACAACATATAAAGCGGAGCCTCACCTTGGTTATGGGTATCATAAGAGTCTGAAATGTCCCAATGGCGACAATGGCGACGGCGATTGGGTATGCTGGGTAACAGGAAACTGGTGACCGGAATCGAAATATGCGATCCCTCTAGCCTAAGGAGTGAGGATTTATAGCTTTTGCAGGCACAATCAGAATAGGACAACAAGAGAGGTTGTTCCTAAGTCTATAAGTCCTTAAGAGAATACAGTTAGTGGACAGAAAATGGTGGAGCAATCATTTTTAAGAATGACAAAGGGGGGTGGTCGTATCTCAGATTCTGAGAAAGAATCAAGTCCCTCCCATTATTCACAGGTCGGCAGGATAACAACCAGGTATATTACTGAAATGAAAAATAGTGAAAATGAAAGCTGGCGAGATTCTCTTCCATAATAAGAAACCAAAAGAAGATCTTTTGTTAGAGGACCTCACCCAGGGACCCAACGTGTGTCATAGTCCATGGAACCGAAAGGACTTAAAATAACTTAGGTATTTTGGGTTGATTTTACTTCTGAACCTGAAAGGACCTGTAGTTCTATCTCCTCATTGTTTCCCCTATACTTGAAGCCAGGTGGGAAAATGGCAGCTACTTAGCCTGGTTAAAGCGCCAGGGTTCTTTCAGGTCCGGAAATGTTAAATCTCCTTGAATCGTCCCAGAACTGCCATTTTAGTCACTGGACCAGGCGATAGGTAGGTCTTTGTTCTTACAGTACAATTATCCAAAGCATTGGCCTGAGTGGGGTTTGAACACATGACCTCTGTCCAGATTCTATTGGCAGACCAATACTAAATGCAACTGACTAGACCAGGACCCCCGGAGGGACTATCAATATAGGTAAGAACCTCCCTGTTGTGGGGAATTTCAAGGGGATTTTTGCAAACATGCCGTGGATTCAAAGGGTATGATTTCCATAATGGGATCAGCTATTCCCAACTTGGAAAATGTTAACCTCTTCAGAATGTCACATATTTTTCTGGAAACAATTTTATTTTCTAAAACAAACTATTCTTTTAAGTAATTAACTGAAGAAACATAGCTAAGTTTGTCCTAAAAACCCCTGCACATAGTACAGATAGTTATGCATATTAGCGATGGATAAAAAAGCCGTTGATAATTATGCATGCATATTTCCTATGAGAATAGGAATTTTTAATTTTCTAGGGAGCCACTCGGCAGGGTAGAAATACTGCTTCTAGTAGGCCGCTCAGATTCCTAATAATTAATTATTATGTTCTGATTTACCAGTTGAGACCTCAGTGGTCGCAACGACACTGACGTTGTCACGAAGACCTAACTAATATAACTATCATATCTTCCAAGCGAGTATGAATAGATATAACACTATCACATAAGTGACAAAAACTGCAATCTGCAGAATGAATACGCTACCAATGCCTGGAAGGTGATGGACATATTTATTTGTACCGGAAACATTATCGCATAAAAGTCCTATTAGACGCAGGGTCAAATATTTTGAATATACGCAAAAATTGGTAAAGGACTTGAATATTCTCTATGAACCTTGTCTGGATCCTATCCCAATAAAGGATTTACAGGAGATAAATTTTCTACTCGAAGAGATTATACCTGTTCGTTCTGCTTGTAGATAGTAACGAATAAACAATTGTCGAAAATTGTTTGCGAAATCGAACTGACAGAAAAAATCGGAATAATAATTCCATTTGGGTGATGGAATGATGAACATCCAATAAAGGAAATTCATAACTCTAGAAACTGGAGTTTTGAGGCTCCGAGATGTCAGCTCCATCTTTAACCGAAAGAGGAAGGTATTTTTATCGAATAGGATGGGAAGCTGTTGGAAGACCCGGAGGCTGTGGTTATTGGAAGAATTGCAAGAATAGATAATGAGGAAGAAATAGTTATAGATTCACTTCCCAAAAAATACTACGACTACAAGGACCTTTTTCACACGTCTACTGCAGCAAAACTACCCTCTCTTCAAACCTTTGATCAAACCATTGACCTCAAACCAGACTCTCCACTACCTAGGGGACCAATCTATCTGCTCTCAGAGAAACAGTTAAAAGAACTTTGAACATATTTAGATGATATGTTAAAACATGGAAAGATCTCCCCCTGCGAGTCTCCTGCCAAAGCAGCAATACTCTTTCGTCTCAAACCAGATAGACGCCTCAGATTGGTAGCAGACTACCGAGGTTTAAACACAGTCACCATCGACAATAAATACCTGCTCCCTCTGATGTCTGAACTAGGGGACCATGGTTAAGGAGGAACTATTTTCATCAAGCTAGACTTCAAAGATGGATACCATCTGATCCGTATACGAAAGGGTGATGAATGGAAAACTGCCTTTCGCACAAGATATGACCTATATGAATATAGGCCATGCAATTTGGACATCTTAATGCCGCTGCAACATTCTAGTCAATTATGACTATGATTCTAAAAGACTTCCAGGATGAAAGAGTGGTAGTAAATATCAATAATATACTCATATACTCTAAAACGGATAATGATCATGTCACATTAGTAAAATGGGTACTGGAATGACTACAAGAATATCTATAGCTATATACAGGGCAAAAAGCACCTTCCATATCAAATCGGTGGAGTTTCGGGGTCTATAGAGGCTGTTGATGTATTCACTATGAGCGAGCGCAAAGTCGAATTAATCAAGGCCTGGAAACCACCTACATTGGTTAAAGAAATTTAAATCTTTATTAGATTCACAAATTTTTAAAGACAATTTATAAAGAATTTCTCTGCACAATGTGCACCAATTCCTGATTAACTAAACAGTAATCCTAAGGATTTTGCTAGGAGAGAAACACACCAAATATCTTTTGATAAACTCAAATGACAGTTTATTACAGCTCCCATGCTATATTACATTCATCCTACTAGAGAAAGGGTAGTGGAAACAGATGCAAGCGATTATGCTCTCAGATGTGTGCTTTCTCAATATATGAAAAACAGGTTGCACCCAGTTACATTCTATTCCAGGAAGCTTACTCCTGCCAAGCGCAAGTATGATATATATGATAAGCAATTATTGGCCATAATATGTTGCATTGAAATAATGTCAAACTACTTGGCAGGGACTGATAAACCTTTTACCATCTATACTGATCATCAAAATCTAGAATAATTTCTCATAACAAAAGCCTGAGGGGCAAGACTAATCCGATGGGCCCACAGTTAGGCACAAACGAACCCCAAGAGGAATTACATGAATTTGAGCCTCTACAGGCAATTACCCACGTGCGGCCCCGGCGTTCGCCCTGGGAGTCAACACTGGCACCTTGTGCAGTTACTCATTTACTAAGAAAAACAAGAAATTGGAACATATCTTGTAACCCAGTATACATCGCCGCTATCATGGTCTAAGGGTATAAGGTCGTGTAGTGCATCGAGAGGTCCCGTGTTCAACTCTCTTGTCCAGCTCGGTTACTGGTTGAATGAGATATTTTCTACCAATCGAGTTAGCATCTGCAAACCTTGCTGCACAACGATAACACCGCCCCGACCGCGGGATTATTGCCCGACTTGCAAGAAGAGGACTCTGTCTTGAAATAGCAGGTTAATGGGAAGAAATCGGTCGGTCGGAGAAAGAGTTATGAGCGATATTATCCTATGAGCCTATCGGAAGACTGTGGTCACCGATGCTTGGGGACATTAGCATTGATCACCTCATATATGGATCAAGGTCTACAGATCGGCAGACTCCCATTGGAAGATAGGACGCTATCATTCCGCCAAATGGGCCAGGTGACCGAAGACCAATAGTGTGAGACTAAGTTCTCAGGGTCAAACATTGTTTGCACTTGTGTACAATAATAGAAAGATCTTGGAAGTTGTAAAGTCGTGGGATCAAGGTCGCAGGGTAAGAATACCTGGTTAGTCCCGGGTCTTAGATAGAGCATCAAGCAACGGAGAAGAGATGATATCAATATCACAAGTTTTACTCAAAAATCTTTACCAACCAGCCTTCCTAGACAATCTCCGTTTACGAAGAAAGATTTAAGCCTAGTCTGATTCGCTTGCCCTTAGAATCGACTACTCTTAACAGTATATTGATATTTCTCCTAGTTACCAAGGCTCTTTACATGACTACTGTACACCTCCAAGTCATACCTCAGGAATCACACAAGCTCATAGCTGATTCCACATACCTCGACGAGCTTTTGCTTGAACCACGTCCCTCAAAATACACCTCCTCATTCGAACAAATACTTGAAAACTCCCTCCCAGAGATTCAATTCTATATACCCCTGCAACCCTCCTGGTTCACCGATCCCTTACTTATCCCTACCGAATCAGATTTCCAAGAAATCTACGAACACTTCTACGGTCCCACCTTCCTGTGGAAACTGTTCCACGACTACGATACTAAAGAAGAAGGAACCTCCTGGTCATTCAGCTTTACTTCCCCCTCCTTCCCCCATCTTTTTGGAGAGTAGGAAAACACCCAGAGTTCCAATAAAACGAGATGGCCCGACAATTGACAGTCGACACGGACAAAGCCATGTCGGACATAGAAGAAGTCTCTCTGGTTGGAAGCGACCATGTACCTGGACGCTCCAGGTCATCTTTGGCACTACCCCAGCTTTCATACCCAAGTGGAGCCAGAAAGTCGGCCCCTAGAACTCGATAAAGCACTCCCCGTCGCCCCGACGCAAGAAATCCAGCTCTGTAAGATTAGCAGACCGTATAGGCCAGGCAATAAGCTACTTCAATTGTACCCTCCAGGAATCGGTTGATATGCAACATCTGGCCTATGTGAACTATCTGGTCAAGCTCAGAATCTGGCAAACCAACTCAAGTACCATGCTCAAGGGATAACCCGCAGGGAACAGATCATCGGCGCAGTGTTGAATCAGGTTAATTTGAGACTTGAAATGTTAGTAACAGAAACCGCCGCACTTCAATATGCAACCACCAAACGGTTGGAGGCGAAGTTGAGGGAGCAGGAAGAACGGGCTGCACACCATGAAGCGGTAAGTACCCAACTTCATGCTAACATTGGGGCAACAGGACAAGAGTCGCTGGATCGAGACTGCCAGCTAGAACAGGCTTTGGCTAGGCAAAAAGCAGAACTCCTACAAAGACAAGTGGCCGCACAAAAAGAACATGAGCAGACCAGAAAGGAGTTACGAGAACTGCACCAACGCCTTGAACAACAGCGGTTAGAAAGCAAGGCCTATGTGATAAGGCTGAATGCCGCATCTGATCAACTAAATCGAATTTTGACTCGGATGAATGAAACTTTGCTGCAACCACAAGTTGGGAGGAACCCACAAAGTGTGTGGGAAACCGTGGCGCCACAGCTAATGGAAAATCCGGGATTAGAAATACGGACAATGGCCGATGGCGGAAATGAGTTTTGGTTCATTCCCCAAAGAGACAAAGGAAAGCCAGTGGATAGAGGTGACGGAAACGGAAATGGCGGAAAGGAACCACCCCCTCCTCCTCGGGCGAATGCACTCAACCCAGGGGATGATGACCCGGGGTCGGAAGACGGAGGTGGTCCCTTACGACAAGGGGGTGAGCCATCACGAAGACCCATACCTGGTCGAAAGTTCGAATCCAAGGCGGTCACATTGGTGGACCGACTGGCGCAAGCATTATCTAGGACTAACTGCTGACAATCGGATCAACCATTCAAGTTTGAGAATAAGCCTACTCAGGATGTGCGATTATGGCTACTATATTGGAAGGACTACTTTGGGAGACACCCATGGGAATGGGAAAACGATGAAGAATGCATCAAGTATGCGTTAGGAAGAATGGAAGTAACCAAGGTAGCACCTTTCTGGATTACCTTTCGCAAGAAAATGACTGGGGACCTCGGGTTCCCAAAATATGAGGGTTATGATTTCTGGATCACTTTCCCAGCCAAAGTTACAGAACCATTCTCTGTACTTGATAAGGCACAAAAAGCCTTAGCCGAGATGGAGAAGGTCAGGTATACAGGGGATATAGAGAAGTATCTCCTTACCATGGAAAACCATAACATCGAAGCAGAAGTATCAGGCATCGCTTGGAGAACTATAATCCAGTGGCAACTTCCAATAAAAGCCATGCGTACGCTATCAAATGAAAATCATGACCTGGATAGCGAATGTATCAAGGCAGTCCGCAGGGTTACCAAAGCGGAAGAATCATTCCAGGAACAACAAGGGCTATTCAGGAAAAACGATCAGGAAAAAGGTGACTTCCTGAAAAGAAAACGGGAGCAGGAATCAAAATCTAGCAAGACCACTACTGGAAATAAGAAACGAAAGACCTATACGGCAGCTGTCAAGGCTGCCTACAAATTGAAAAAACAAGTGGAGAAAGGGCAAAAAGCCCCTGCTGAGAGAAAGGTGGAGCATACAAATTGGGTTGAAGCTCATAAAGGAATTCATGAGGAGAAAATTGAAGAACGAAAGAAACCCAATCAATGCCCCCATTGCACGTTGGCTAACCATACTTGGAAATTCTGCCGGAAACAGGCCCAAGTATAGGTTATAGGACAAACAAGGGGTAATTTCATACCCCTATATCGAGGACCCCAGATAACAAAGGGGCAACCAGAACCCACGACCAGGGTGAACCAAGTCAACCAGGCTGGGATTTGAGACCTGGATGACATGGATGAGACCTAAAAAGGGTTTTGAGGCACCGGTAGCGACGGCGACTGGGTACTCGGTTATGGACCCCTTACCCAAAGCGAAATCAACAAAAGGGCTCGACCCCTGCAAGGTCCTACTAGCAGAAAGCGTACCGCCACTTTTGATGTACACTGGACCTCAGTACGTAAGACGTTCAACTAAATCCGCATCCTTATAAAGCTCTAAATCCTTACAAAAGATCCACGGAAGAGTGGACAGACCAGTGCTGACTAGGGACTTCTTAAGAATGACAAGGTGAGATCAGTCTAGGCTGGATCGTGAGAAGCCTTCCAGGAACGAAATATATTACAGGTCGGTTGGACAACGGAATAGTTAGAGAAACGGAACAGGATTCCGGACATCAAGAAAAATGCAGTTGAAGAGAATGAGTAACTACGGCTGCCTAGTCCATATGCTAAATTGAGTTGGGTAAATCTGTCCCAAACTTGGACTCCGGCTTTGTGGACAGGATAGGTATGATAGACTCATGGGGTAAATAAGGCAATGCGTGAAGTATCCTCGGAGCCTAAATAAGCTGATATGGTCAAATCGATACGAGTATGGCTCCAGTGAAGACAAAGCGTGGGCTGACAAGGGCAAATGACAGGTGTATGGGAACCCTTCAGCAAGGGGTAAAGAGCGGTAGTAGTGGGCTGCCCAGTACACTAAAGACAGAGATTTTAGTTTGTCGGAGGAGGCTTAAAAAGCCGAAACCATGTGGTCATGATAACATATACCCTAAGTTACCACAACAACGAAAATGTCCTTCAAAAGACCTGCACTGGCCCTGAGTGGCTCTAATAAAAGAAATAAATTGATGAACCTACCCCGCCTTATTATTCATGCCCAGAAGGCGGGGCAACCATTGAAGTAAAAGGCGAAAAGATCCCGATTCGCGTTCTATTACACTCAAGGTCTAATATATTCCTAATTAACCAAGAGCTGGTTAATAAACATCGCCTACCATATCACACACGCACACACAGCTTTGACATTTACACTTTTGTAGGAACTACAGTAGGAAATGGGAGACAACACTACACATATCCTATTCTCTTAGAGATCGTGAACAACACACACCGATCTCACATCTCTTGCAACTTTGCCAATGGTGGCAAATATGAACTCATCATCCCATTTGGATAGTGGCATACAGAACTTCCCATAAGGCACATTGAGGTTGCGCAAAAATTAACATTTAAAGACCAGAAATGCCAAAGTCTTGTTAATGATCAAGGCATTGACTTGACATTTGAATAGGACAAGACCATGCCGTATGACACAGAAGGAAGATATATTGGAAGAATCGAAATAGCTCCAACTCTAGAGTCAAAAATGGTCCTGCAAATACCTCAGGAATACCATGATTTCAAGAGGGTTTTTGCACCAGAAACGGCAGAGAAACTAGTTGGAACAATAAAGTTTGACCAGGCCATTGACTTGATGCCCGGCGCGGTACTGCTATGGGGCCCGATATATCCTATATCAGCCCAACAGCTGGAATTGCTTAACAAATACCTGCAGAAAATGCAGGATCTAGGGAAAATCGTGGAAAGCAAATCTCCTGGTGGGGCTCCAATTTTAATTGTCCCTAAACGTGACGGTTCAATGAGGCTATGTGTGGACTACCGACAGTTGAATAAGCTGACAGTGGCCAACAAATACACGCGACCCCTAATGATTGAACTTCACGACCGGGTTGAAGGGGCCCAAATATTCACTAAGCTCGACAGAAAAGATGGGTATTACGTCCTAAGGATAAAGGAAGGAGATGAGTGGAAAACTGTATTCCGGACCCGATACGGCCATTTTGAATACAAAGTAATGCGATTAGGGCTGGTAAACGCGCAGGCAACATTCCTGGCCATGATGAATAAAGTTTTAGGTCAATTTTTGGATTATGGAGTGTTGGTCTACCTGGACAACATCGTAATTTACTCCAAGACAGAGAAAGAACACGTCGACTTGGTCAAGAAGGTTCTCTCTCGCTTCGAAGAATATGACCTAGCTGCATAGACCACTAAGTCAGTTTTACACGTCGATACATCAGAGATTTTGAGGTATATTGTGGCAATTGATGGAGTCACCATGAGTGAGAGAAAGGTCGAAAGCATAAAAAATTGGAATGCACGAAGGTCGGTCAAGGAGCTGCAAATATTCCTTGGCTTTGCCAATTATTAGCGAGGTTTCATTAAAGATTTCTCCAAAATCTGCGAACCAATAACCGAAACGTTGAAGGGCGACCCCTGAAAATTCAGCTGTGGGCCGGAACAAGACGGGGCGTTTGTAGAACTTAAGAAAAGATTCATCACCGCCCCTATACTCTGTCATTTCTACCCTGACAGAGAGAAAATTGTGGAAACAGACACTAGCGATTTTGAGCTAGGCTGTGTCCTCTCACAGTTTGAGGACAAAAAGCTACATCCGTTGGATTTCCACTCACGAAAGCTGAGCCCAGCAGAGCGAAATTATATGATCCATGATAAGTAACTATTGGCGATTGTGGAAGCATTTAAAGAGTGAAAACATTACCTGGTCAGAACAGAAAAACCAGTGCCGGTCTACACTGATCACCTGAATCTATAGAACTTCCTTACAACTAATGTATGGAACCCACGGCAGATACGCTAGGCTCAGCAACTGGCAAACTACAATTTCAAGATTGTCTACCGGCCCAGAAACCGAGGAGGAAAGCCTGGTGTATTAGGTCGACGGCTTGAGTACTGTCCAGAGGAGGGAGCTATGCATAGCGAACAGTCCATAGTCAAGCCTTCTCACTTCCAAATCACACTGGTACACTTAAATGAGTTAGAAAGGTAGGAAAGAATATTTGGCACAGAGTCTACTGATATCTTGCGAATAAAATTGCTAACTCCAAAAGCACGAATGCCTACAATAGGGTTACGACAAGCAGCCAGACACGTCCAGTCCGCACTAGAGGACTTTATAATTCCGGCCAAAGGACAAAGGTTGGTGGAAACTGGAATTTCAGTCTAATTACCAAAGGGAACATACGCACGGTTGGCACAAGGCAGTGGAATGGCCGTGTTACGTTCCCAGGCGGTAAGGTGACTTGCAACAGGTAACTAATTCTCTTGGGGTTGGATGAATATAACCGGGCCCTTGTTATAGTCCGGTATGGGGCGTGGGGCTAATCTCAGCCACCAGGGTACGAGTACTATTGCAACGAGTAGTACTAGGCGGGTTTCCACTATTGCGCTTAGACCTATGCCTACATTGTATAGATAGCCGAACCATATGGTTCCTATCGCACAACGCCAAGAAAGTAGTGGAGAGTTAAAGAGGTAAAGTAAGTGTATAGGAAAGAACTTAGATAGTTGCGTGAAGAGTCCTAGATACAGGCCGCCTAGAGTCCTTATATAGGCACTCTACCCTCAACCCTAACCTTGGTGACTATTACCTATGAGTCACCTAACCTCGATGACTCATATTAAGTCATAGTCTGAAATCTATCAGCTGACCCCTATGAGTCAAATGCACAACGTTCCAAAACCAATCATATCTCGTAAAACCAGTCATGTGCCCCAAAGTGGTTACATGCGTGAAACCCATGACTCATACTGTGAGACATGTACGAAAGTCATTACATTATATGACTCACAAGTGTGAGTCGTGCGCACAATCAACCAATCACAATATAACAATGATTTGCACTATTGTGCATCATGTAAAACCCCATGACTCCTAATGAGTTATAGTGCGAAATATAACAATCTTATGACTCATAACTATGAGTCATGCGAAATACTGCCTTGCTTAGTCACCAATCGTGACATTAGCTCTCCTCTCCGATCAGCGTTAGTCCCATCAGGCTCAACGTCCGATCCTCGTCAGGCTTTCTCCAAACCTGGGCAATTCCTTTTTCAACTTCCGAACGTGATGTTCGGAGTGCTGCCAACTTTTCTGAACCTCTTCCCAGGTTAGTTTGGCCGCTCTGATGGTTCGATCTTGTTCAGCAATCATCCTCTGGTAGGTCCGCATATCCTCTCTTTGGTTCCGAAATGTGGCTTCGGCGTTGCCAAGTTGGTTTCGTAGCCCCTCGAGTTGTTGTTCGAGACATCCCATATCTGAGCTAGTATCCGTTTCATTTGTTTCGCCCTCCACTCTCCTAAACTGTATCCTCACAGTCGCCTTCGTCTTGTATATACGTGCATCCATTTCATTCATGGGGGCTGCCTCCCCCTTGGGTCTTGGGTAGTACCCGGCATCGATTTTGTCGTATCGATGTACACGGCAGTTGTCCTGGAAGCAGCGGATCCAGGACCATTTCTTATGGGGTTGTTGTTGTTTGCGTATCTTTGGTTTTTTAGGAAACAAATTACTTCCTTCCTTATCATGCAAAGGAACGTGGCAGTGGTCATCGTAGCAGGTAGTCCATGAAAGAGCGTTATGTTCTGCCTGCTTCTGTCTTTCCTCCTGCGTTGCATATGGGGGGCTGGTTGGTGTGATAGCTCTAGGGCTATCGCCCCAACCGTTGCCGGGTGCCAAGGTCGTTTCCTCCACTGGCTCGATCTTGACTGTAACACATTCTGGGTTTTCTTGGGTACTGCTGATGGAAACGTTCAATAGGGATGCTGGCATTGTTGAAGTTCTCCGCAGGGTACCAAATTTTATCGTGTTCTGGTGAGTAGTCAGTCCACTTGGCTCTGTATTGTAGGCGTCTTCCGTCTATGCGTGAATCAAGGATATCTTCAAGTTCGTACTTGCTTTCTCCATCTATCTCAATAAGAGGTGGTGGTGATTGCTTTTGTGAGGGAAACTGATTGCAGTGATATGGTTCGAGAAGTGAGATGTGGAAGGTGTTGTGGACCTTCATCTGTTGGGGCAAGGCCAATTTATAGGCACTTGTACCAACCTTTGTAAGGATCTTGAATAGTCCGATTTTCTTGAAATCCAGCTTCTTGCATCGTCTTGTGGTTCTTATATTCCTTGGCCGTAACCAGACCATGTCCCCTGACTGGAGATTCGGATCAGGTTTTCTGTGTTGATCGTAGTTTTCTTTTTGTAGTCATTGTGCACAGACCATTGCCTGACGTAGGATCCTGTGCAGCTGACCCATCTCTTCCTATTCAGTCCTTTCTTTCGGTATTATGTGGCCAATTGCCTCATGCTTCGGGTGGTGACCATAATTAGCATAAAATGATGTGGTCTTTATTGTTTCCTGCTTTGCGTTGTTTTATGCAAATTCAGCCAGTGGTAGTAGGTCGGTCATGTCGTCTTGTTGATAGTTGATGTAGGCTTGTAGGTATATGTGGTAGTATGCCATTTGTCCTCTCGATTTGTCGATCGATTTGAGGGTGGAAACCGGTACTCAACCTCCTTTCTCTCCCTAACGATTTCGTTATTTCTCTCCATAGGTCCGATGTGAACAAGGTTCCTCGATCTGTGATGATTTCCTGTGGCAGTCCATGTATGCGAAATATTTCCTTCAGGAATATTTGCACAAAGTCCTTCGTATTCCTATCCGTGTTGCAAGGTATAAATTGACTCATTTTCGTTAATTGGTCGATCACTACCAGTATGGCATCATAACCGGCTGATATCGGAAGGTCGGTGACAAAGTCCATTGCTATAGATTTCCAAGGTTGGTGGGGTGCTTCGTTTGCCTGCAGTAATCCGTATGGTTCATGGCGGATTGCTTTCGTTCTTTGGCAAATATCGCAGTTGTTTACATATCGTTTGAAAACGTCCCGCATCTTTAGCCAGTAATATTACCGCGCTAGGAGGGCAGTAGTTTTGTTTGTCTCTCCATAGCCTGCTGTTGGTGCATCGTAGTTGTGTTGTAGTATCATTGTCCTTATCGCTTCTTCTTTGCGGACCCAGATTTTCCCATGATACTAAAGGTATCCTTCTCTCCATTCGTATGCTCCAAGTGCAACTCCTTTCATCTCCTTGTCTCCTCTCTCCAAGGCATCGTGGATTGCCCTTATTTGTCCATCAGTTTTGCTTGCTTCGCGAATTCCAGCGTCGTATGATGTAAACCTCACTACTTCCATTGCTTCAAAGTAGTGTTCAGTCGGTAGGAGGATCTGGTGTTTCTGTCGAATCCTTTCGTCGTCTTTTCCAGGCATGTCTTTCGCCCTTCTTGTAGGGGCCCCTGGCTTTCCTCCTTCTTTTCCAGGTAGATATTGTATCTTGATATCATATTGGCTGAGTGTTACGCTTCAGCGAATTTGTCGGTCATTTAGTTCCTTGGTGGTGGTAAAGGGTACCAGATTCTTGTAGTCGGTAAGTACCAACACTCGATGTCGACTTCCTATTGCATATCTTCTCCATTCTTTTAGAGCTTGTACAATTGCTAACAGCTCTTTGTTGTGTATGTCGTAGTTGCATTCTGCGGGCGACATCACTTTCAAGCGGTATGTAACTGTTTGCCATCTTCCATCGTTCCCTTTTTGAGATAATATGCCAGAGCATACATATTTCGATGCATCTGTTTCTATCATGATCTCTTTCTCGGAGTTATAATGTACCAGGACAGGAGCTGATGTCAACCGTCGCCGTAACTCGTCGAACGCTTCCTGTGGTCGGTCTGTCCAGTTCCACTTGACGTCCTTTTTTCTGAGTTCATATAAGGGTTTCGCTATACGACTGAACCCTTCTATGAACCGTCGATAGAAGTTGCAGAATCCCATAAAGCATTGAAGGCCTATTTTGGTTTCTGGTGGCTTCCATTCCCATATGGCCTTGGTGTTGACAGGGTCGACACTGACTCCATCTTTGTCGATAATGAATCGATGGTATTACGTTCGTTCCTTATGGAACTCAAACTTGGATGGCTTAAGCGTGAGTCCCTTCTTTCTCAAGGCTTCCATAACCGTGCGGACTAGGGTTTTGTGTTGTTCCAGGTTTTCAGAATATATCAGGATATCATCCAGGTACACGATACAGCAGATGTCAAGAAATCGACCCAGGATCAGCTTGACCCATCTTTGGAAAGCTGCAGGCGCATTTTTGAGACCAAATGGCATCCCCGTATATTCGTAAATTCCATATTTTGTTGTGAATGTTGTCTTCTATTCGTTACCATCCTTGATCCTGATATTGTGGTAGGAGTTCCAAATATCCAATTTCGTGAAGATTTTCTCTCCTTTGAGTCGATCCAGTGCTTCCCCTATCAATTGCAGCGGGTATCGATCTCGTTTGGTGACTTCGTTGAGTCCTCGGTAGTCCATACTGAGTCGTAGTTTGCCACCTTTCTTCTTCACAAACAGGATTGGGGATCCACCATTTGGGTAAGAGTCCTGAATCCATCCTCTGTTTTGGTTGACGCGGATGTAATCCCTCTGCTCTTCCAATTCTTGTTCTCCTAATGGGTATAACTCTTTTGCTGGTAGTGGTTCCCCTTTCTTGATGTTGATCTCCAAGTCGACCTTGGGACGATGTGGGGGTAGCCGAGTTTCTTCTCCTTCCTTGAACATGTCCAGGTACTGGTAATATTCCCTTGGTATGATGTTTCTAGTATTCTCTTTTTCTTGTCCTTTCTTGGCCTTGATGGCTAACTCTGTGCTGATATTGATCGCTTCGATCCGACTAGGTTGGTTTTCCTCGTAATCCCACCTCAGGATTCCCGGAACTTCGCTCCTTCGATAGATTTTGCCTAAGGATGTGGCCGAGATCTCATTGATCTCGATTCTTTAGGGTTCTGGTTTGTCGGTACTTCCAAATCCCGCTTCGCCTCTCATAGTGGGAGCCTGTTGCTACTTCTTCGCATTGTCCTATGACATTCTTGTCACAGATTAACTGTGCGATTTTATTTCCTGGCTCAACCGTATAGTCGTCTTTTCCAAGGTTAACCAGTACTACCTTGATCTCATCCGTATAATCGGCTTCTATTACTCCCGAGTTGACAGTAATCAAATGTTTAACTGCCAACCCACTGCATGGAGCAACCCGCCCTTAGGTGCCTTCAGGTAGTTTAATGGCTATTCCGGTAATGACAAGTCTTTGGTCTCTTGCCGGTATCATGTCTCTTTCGCTCCCATATAAGTCGTGTCCTGCTGCCTTTGCTGATGTGTTGGTAGGTATTATTGCTGTTTCGTTTAATCTTTGGATTTTGATGTTCTGGACATTCTTGGCCTGGATCTTGGAGAATTGCATGGTTAAATTCTCTTCGAGGGCTTCTGCTTCGGTGACTAGGTCCACCGCTGGCGAGCTTTCTACGCATACTGTTATACACATCTCACTATCAAACGTAATCTTGTTGCTCTCCAAATTGATCTTGGAGTTGTGTCTTCTTAACCATGGCATCCCTAATACTGCCTCATGGTTGGATAGGTCTGCGTTTTTGAAGGTTGCCACTTACCTATGGCTGCCGATGTCCATAGGTATTTCCGCTATATGGGTAATCGGTCCCATAGCGCTTGGCTCCCGGTCCGCAAGGTAGGTTTCCTATATTTCTTTCGGTTTCTTTGTTGGTATGCCGTGTTTGTGGCTGAATTCCTGGTCAATAAAGTTTTCTGTCGCGCACAAGTCAATCATGGCATTAATGATGACTGTCTTGTCATTGTCATGTAAACTCATTTTGACAATGGCAAGGTCTTTTTCTTGTTCCAATATTTCCATGTTTGTAAGTGCCATGTAGATGTTACCAATTCCGATGGTTTTGGTTTTGTTGTCCTACAGCCCATCTCTTACTGGGGACTTTCTTCGTTTCCGGACTCTTCACGTGTTTCTCTGATCTCGATTTCGTTTAGGTTGGTTCTTGGTTTCCAGCAATTATTGTTGGTCTTACTGTTTAACTGCCTGGTATAGTACTTCTCATCTCTTGCATTTCGGCAATTACTGAATCTGTGCCCAGGGCTGGTGCATCCCAGGCATAGGTTGTTGTCCCTTATCCTTGGAAATTCTGCTCATGTGAGGTTTAGTCATGGGCGTCTTTTGGTAGCGTCCAGGTCCATTGGGTCGCCTCGAGTTTCCATATTGTTGCCCGACTTCTAGGTTCCGTTATTATTCCTAGGCGTTTCCTGTTGTTGGATAAAGGTACTGTTGTTTCCTTGGAGGTGCTTGATCATGTTGATCTGGTTTTCTTTTTCGAATACCCATGCTGCAAGGGCATCGACATTTGCCGCCACAGTGTAATCCGCTGCCCATGCGTCTTGGAGTGTTCGGTTAATTTCTTTAAGGAATTGGCATCTTAGTGTACCATCATCCTCATTCGCCTCTGCAGCTGTGAGGCCAGAGTGATTCCAGTATTCCGTGACTAGTTCTTTGCCTTGCCTCAGACGTTCGAACTTTGTCCTAGCTGCATTTTCTCCATCCACATCCCTAAACTGGTCTTAGAGGGCTGTAGTGAAATCCTCATACGTAGTCCAGGTCTCCTGCTTGCGTCCTTGTGCAAATGGGGTTATCCAGCTTGCTGCTGAATCCTTCAGTAAGCTATAAACGTAGGTGATGCATTCCGCATTTCGTGTTTCTTGTATTGCTTTAAAGTATAATTGGTATTGCACTAAGAAGGTTCGTAGTTTGGTCCTTGTTCTAAGGAACGTAGGGGGTTTCTCGACCTTGATCCGGTTGTAGATTGTTTCTCACTGGTTGTTTAGCAGGGTCAAGATCACTTGGGACTGTGCAGTTGTAAATCCTGCTAGTAGAATTCCTGCTCCACTACTGGCAGTTTCTGGTCCCGCGGCAGACATCCTTTCTGGTCTTGGGATTTCAAGTTCCAGAGATCCTGCTGGTGAGCCAGGCTCGGGTGTCACCGTACTTGCGGTTCTTTGTGACTGGCTTCTGGATAGATTTGTACTAAGTGCTTCTTCAAGTGCTGGACCAAGTGTTGAGGTGTCGTTTTCTCCCTCGGTGAGGTCGATGTCGTTATCCGTAAACTTCGCTGTTTTTGTAGTTAGGTGTTGCTTAGAAGACGTAACCAAATATTACGATCCTATGCGGTAAGCTGACTTGTTACAGGTAACTACTTTTCTTTGTGTTGGATGAATATGACAGGGCCGTTGTTAAAGTCCGGTATGGGGCGTTGCGATAATCTCAGGCACCAGGGTAGGAGTATTATTGCAATGAGTAGTACTAGGCGGGTTTCCACTATTGCTCTTAGGCCTATGCCTAGGTCGTATGGATAGCCGAACCCTATGGTTCCTATCGCACAACGCCAATAGAGGAGTCGAGAGGTAAAGAGGTAAAGTAAGTGTATAGGAAATAACTTAGATGGTTGTGTGAAGAGTCTTAGATACAGGCCGCCTAGAGTCCTTATATAGGCACTCTTCCCTCAACCCAAACCCTGGTGACTCATACCCAGGAGTCACCTAATCTCGATGTCTCATATTTAGTCATAGTATGAAATCCATCAGCTGACCCCTATGTGTCACCTACACAACGTTTCAAATCCAATCAGGACTCGTAAAACCAGTCATGTGCCTCAATGTAGTTACATTCACGAAACCCGTGACTCATAACCTGAGTTTTATGCGAAACTCATTACATCATATGACTCACAAGTGTTAGTCGTGCGCACAATCAACCAATCACAATATAACCATAATTTGCACTATTATGCATTATGTGAAACCCCATGACTACTAACGAGTCATAATGCGAAATATAACAACCTTATGACTCATAACTATGAGTCATGCGAAATACTGGCTTGCTTAGTCACCAATCGTGACAGGCTGCCAAATTTGGGATCAGCATTAGCGGAGGAGTAATCCACATAGATTACGCTGCAGAAGTCAAGGTTATCATAATGAACCAGGGAAACCAAGATTGCCATGTTCGCAAAGGGGACCGAATGGCACAAATGATCAATGAAAACATACACATGGCTGAAGCGATTGAAGTTGATGGACTAGCAGAAACTGAAAGGGGCAAAGGCTGATTTATAAGTACGGATGTATCACCTAGGCGATCAGCTCCAACAAAGACCCCAGTAGTAGTTGCATACTTGCAAGTGGACAAGGCCGAAAATGAGTTTCTTGATGAAATGGACCATCAAGCAAGATAAGACCAAGGGATACTCCTAATGTCTAATGTTATAAAGTCCAAAGTCGATATTAGGAAATATGATCAAACATTATTGAAAACCATCAAAGAGGCATGCCAGAATGATTAAGACTGGCAGGAACGCAAGCAAGAATTAGTAACGTTAACCAATCAGGGCAAACTATTACCAAGTCACAGGGCAGTAACTGAAGGACTGGTATACTATAAGAATCGCTTATACATTCCTGACAACGAACAGCTGCAGACAACTATTGCCAAAGGTTGCCACGACTCTAAGATAGCAGGACACTTTGGACAGGAGAAGACTCTGGAAATTGTTACCAGAGACTATCATTGGAGAGGGCTGACAGCGTGGATAAAGGACTACGTAAGGTCATGCGACAAATGTCAACCTATTAAATCTCCAAACATACGCGGTTCGGTCTACTGCAGCCTCTAGCAGTCCCATTCGCAGCCTGGTCATCCATATCGACCAACTTCATCACACCACTACCATAATCACAAGGAAGAACATAAATTATGGTAGTCGTGGATCGGTTTTCAAATATGGCTCACTTCATAGGTCTGGAAAGTAATACAACAGCAAAGGAGGTTGCATACGTATTCTTGAGGGAAGTCTGGAAGCTACATGGACTTCCAGCGGAAATTTTATCCGACATAGATGCAAAGTTCTCGCGAGAATTCAGGGAATCCCTAGGCAAAACCTTATGGATAAAACGAAAAGATGTCAACTGCATACCACCTGTAAACTGATGGACAAACGGAGAGAACCAACCAAGTGCTGGAAGGATACCTCAGAAACTTTATCAATTATGATAAAACGGACTGGTACCAGCTATTACCACTAGCCGACCATGCCTACAACAATTTGGTAACGAACGCGCATGGCATGTCACCCTTCTACGAAAACTATGTTTTCAATCCACTAACAAAATGGATGAAGGAACGTGAAGCCCAAAATCCAAGTGCCCAGCTATACGTACACTGGATGCAAACAATACACCAACAGGCCAGAGAAGCGTTGGTACAAACACTGAGACATATGAGCAAATATTACAACCGCAAGGCTAAGCAGCAACCAGACATGAAGGTCGGGGACCTGGTCATGTTAAATGCAAAAAACATACCCAACAAACGACCCTCGAAGAAGCTTAGCCCAAAGCTGTATGGCCCGGTTAAGGTATTGGAAAAAATGGGTGGACGTTCCTACAAACTAGAAATATCACCAAGATGGAAGATCAATCCGATATTTCATGTATCATTGTTGGAACCCTATCGAACATCCCATCGACCAGTAAGGGAACAACCTCCCCACGAGCCAGAAAAATCGATTCAGATTTTGAATGGAAAATCGAAAGAATAGGGAAGAGGAAAATAATCTCTTAGACCCGGTGCATGGGAGGTCGGAACCGACCAATAGGTGAGTTACGGTACATGGTGAAGTGGACTGGCTGTTGCGAAGATGAAAATACTTGAGAACCACCAGACCACTTAGAGCATGCATATGGATTTTGGTGGAGGCAGTTCATAGAGAGCATCCGGGTATGCCACTACAGGCAGATGTGAATGACAAGGAAAAGGTTTTCCTAGCGGGGCCAAGTAAATGCAGTAGGTTTTCCACCCTACCAAGTCGCGTTCAACAAGGGATTGAAAAAATTTCAGAATTGTTTATATAGGGGTTTTATTTTTGTATTATTGTTATTTTGATGGGGTACCTAAAGAGAGTGTAACCTTTGAAAAAGCGATTCTGGAGAAACCGCACAGAGCAGGGAGCTCATGTTAGGCACAAACGACTTGCAAGAGGAACTACATGAATCTGAACCTCTACAGGCAATTACCCCCCTGCGGCCACGGCGTTTGCCCGCGAGTCGAAACTATCACCTTATGCAGTTGCTCGTTTACTAAGAAAAACGAGGAATTGGAACACATCTTGTTACCCCATCTACGTCGCCGCTGTCCTGGTCTAATGGTATAAGGTCATGTGGTCCTTCTTGAGGTCAGGTGTTCAACTCTCGGGTCCAGCCGGGTTTCTAGTTGATTAAGATGTATTGTACCAATCGAGTTTGCATCGGCAAACCTTCCTGCAAGACCATAACACCGCACCGACCGTGGGATTATTGCCCGACTTCCAAGAAGAGGACTCTCTCTTGAAATAGCAGGTCGAACATAATAAATCGGTTGGTCTAAACGAGAGTTATGAGTGGTATTATCCTATGAGCCTATGGGAAGACTGAGGTCGCCTGTTACGATCCTATGCGGTAAGATGGTTCTGGAACAGGTAACTACTTCTCTTTGGGTTGGATGAATATGACCGGGCTGTTGTTGTAGTCCGGTATGGGGCGTGGCCCTAATCTCAGCCACCAGGGTAGGAATACTATTGCAACGAGTAGTACTAGGCGGAGTTCCACTATTGCTCTTAGGCCTATTCCTACGTTGTCTTGATAGCTGAACCCTATGGTTCCTATCGCACAACGCCAATAGGGAATGGAACGGTAAAGAGGTAAAGTAATTGTATAGGAAAGAACTTAGATGGTAGTGTGAAGAGTCCTAACAACAGGTCGCCTAGAGGTCTTTATTTAGGCACTCTTCCCTCAACCCTAACCCTGGTAACTCATACCTGTGACTCACACGACCTCTATGACTCCTAGTGAGTCATAGTAAGAAATACATCAGCTGACTCCTCTGAGTTAACTGCGCCGCGCGCCAACCAATCATAACTCATATAATAAGTCAAGTGCCCTAATATGGTTACATGAGCGAAACCCAGGACTCATAGGTTGAGTCATGTGCGAAAATCATTACATCATATGACTCACAAATGTGAGTCATGCGCACGATCAACCAATCACAACATAACAATGATTGCACAAGTGTGCATCATGTGAAACACCATGACTTCTAATGAGTCATAGTGCGAAATATAACAACCTTGTGACTCATAACTATGAGTCATGCGAAATTCTGCCTTGCTTAGTCACCAATCGTGACATTAGCTCCCCTTTTCCTTAAGCCTGAGTCCCTTCAGGCGTAACGTCCCATCTTCGTCTGGCTTTCTCCAAACCTGCGCAGTTCCTTTTTCAATTTCCGAACTTGATGTTCGGCCGACTGGTAGTTCCTCCGGACTTCCTCTAAGGTGGTGTGTGCCGCCCTAATAGTCCGGTCCCGGTTATCAATCATTCTCTGATATGTCCTCATATCAGTTCTTTGGGCCTCGATTGTGGCTTCGGCGGTGCTAAGTTGTTCTCATAGCCGTTGCTACTGTCGTTGCAAACTCTCTTCGTCGGGGTTCGTCTCGATTTCGCTTTTTCGCCCTCCTCTCCCTTCAACTGTGTGATCACAGTTGTTTTTCTTTTCCTAATACGGGCATTGTTTTCAGTAAGGGGTGCCGCTTCCCCGGTTTGTCTTGGGTAAAACCCAGCATCGATTTTGTCGTGTCTGTGAGTACGACAAGTGTCCTTGAAACAGTGTTTCCAGGCTGTCTCCTTGTGTGGTTGTTGCGGTTTACGCAACTTGGGCTGTCGTGGAATCCAATTGCTTCCTTCCTTGTCGCGTAAATGAGTGTTGAAGGAATCATCGTAACAGGCAGTCCACGAAAGAGTGTTGTGTGCTGCCCGCTTTTCCCTTTCTTCCTGAGTAGCGTATGGCCGGCTGGTAGGGGTAGTAGCACTGGGGCTATCGCCCCAGCCTTCGTCTGGACCCAATGGCATTGGGTCTTGACTCGTGGGTTCAATTTTGACGGTTTCCCACTTCGGGTTTTCTTGGGTACTGCTGATGGAAACGTTCAATGGCGATGCTGGTATTGTTGAAGCTTTACGCAGGGTACCAAGTTTGGTCGTGTTCTGGTGAGTAGCCAGTCCACTTGGCTCTGTATTGTAGGCGTTTTCAGTGTATGCGTGAATCAATGATTTCTTCGAGTTCGTACTTGCTTTCTCCTTCTATCTTGATTGCAGGTGGTGATGATTGCTTTTGTGAGGAGAACTGATTGTCTTGGTATGGTTCGAGGAGTGAGATGTGGAAGGTATTGTGGACCTTCATCTGTTGGGGCAAGGCCAATTTATAGGCACTTGTGCCTACCTTTGTAAGGATCTTGAATGGTCCCATTTTCTTGTAGTCCAGCTTCTTGCATGGTCTTGTGGTCCTTAAATTCCTTGGCAGTAACCAGACCATGTCGCCTGAGTGGAGTTTCGGATCGGGTTTTCTGTGTTGATCGTAGTTTTCTTTTTGTCGTAATTGTGCACAGACCATTTCCTGACGTAGGATAGTGTGCAGCTGACCTATCGCTTCCTTTTTCGTGGTTTCTTTGGTATCATTTGGCCTATCGCCCCATGTTCTGGATGTTGCCGTAGTTTGCATAGAAGGGTGTGGTCTTAATGGTTTCCTGTTTTCCATTGTTGTATGCAAATTCCGCTAATGGTAGTAATTCCGACCAGTTATCTAGCTGAGAGTTGACATAGGCCCTTAGGTATTGTTCCTATATTCCGTTCGTCCTTTCAGTTTGTCCGTCGGTTTGTGGATGGAAGGAGGTGCTCTTTCTTCGTTCAATTCCAAGGGATTTTGTAGTCTCCTTCCACAAGTCGGATGTAAATAGCGTTCCTCTATCGGTGATGATATCTTGTGGTAGTCCATGTAGTCGGAATATTTCCCGTAGGAATATCTAGACAAATTCTTTGGTGTTCATATCATTGTTGCAGGGTATGAAATGGCTCATTTTTGTCAAGCGGTCGATGACCACCAGGATGGCGTCATAATCGTCTGATTTCGGTAGGTTCGTGATGAAGTCCATTGCTATCGATTTCCATGGTTGGTGTGGCACCTCGTTTGGTTGTAGTAGTCTATAGGGCGCGTGCCTTTCCGCTTTCGTTCTTTGGCATGTATCGCAATTCTTGACATATCTCTTTATGTCGTCTCGCATCTTTGGCCAATAATATTGTTGGGATAGTAGTTCCGTAGTTTTGCTGGTTCCGCCATGGCCAACTGCTGGGTTATCGTGATTTTGTCGTATGACTTGAGTTCTGATCTCTTCGTGTTCCGGTACCCAAATCTTTCCTTGATGCCATAGGCATCCATCCTTCTATTCACATGCCCCTAGAGCGACTCCTTTCATTTCTTTCTCTCTTTTCCTAAGGGCTTCCTGGATTGCTCTTATCTGTCTGTCTTTCGTGCTTGCTTCTCGGATGCCAAAATCTTCAACGACAAAATTAACCACTTCCATGGCTTTGAAGTATTGTTCTTTTGGGAGTAGGATCCTTTGTTTTTGTTGGATCCTGTCGTCGTTCTTTTTCGGGACATCTTCTGCTCTCCTTGTAAGGGCATCTGGTTTGCCCCCTTCCTTCCAGGGTCAGTATAGTATTTTGATATCGTATTGACTGAGGGTCTCGCTCCATCGGATTTGTCTGTTGTTAAGCTCTTTTGTCGTGGTAAATGTTACCAGGTTCTTATGGTCTGTGAGGACCAGGACCTGGTGTCTGCTTCCTTTTGCATATCTTCTCCATTCTTTCAACGCTAGGACAATGGCTAAGAGCTCTTTGTCGTGGATATCGTAGTTGCATTCCGCGGGCGTCATTGTTTTTGACCGGTATGCCACTGGCCTCAATTTTCTATCGCTCCCCTTCCGTGATAGAATGCCATTGCATACATATTTTTATGCGTCGGTCTCAATCATGATTTCCTTGGTTGGATCGTAGTGTACCAGTAGTGGGGCTGAAGTAAGTCGCCTGCGCAATTCATCAAATGCTTTTGGTTGGTTCTCGGTTCAGTTCCATTTGCAGTCCTTCTTCGTCAGTTGATAGAGTGGTTTAGCTATCCGACTAAACCCTTCTATGAATCGTCGATAGAAGTTGCAGAATCCCATAAAGCACTGTATTCCTTTCTTGCATTCGGGTAGTTTCTATTCCCATATTGCTTTTGTTTTGATAGGATCAACGCTGACTCCGTCCTTGTCGATGATGAAGCCTAGGTATTCGGTTCGTTCCTTGTGAAATTCGCACTTTGATGGCTTCAGTGTCAGCCCTTCTTTCCTCAAGGCTTCAATAATCATCCTGACATGGGTTCGGTATTATTCCAGGTTTTCTGAATATATCAGAATATCATCTAAATAGACGATACAACAGATATCCAGAAACCTGCTGAGAATCCTATTGACCCATCGCTGAAACGCTGCAGGTGCATTTTTGAGTCCGAATGGCATGACCGTGTATTCATATATGCCGTATTTGGTGGTAAAGGTAGTATTCCATTCGTCTCTGTGTTTGATTCTGATGTTGTGATATGCATTTCGGATGTCTAGTTTAGTAAAGACCTTGGCTCCTCTAAGCCTATCGAGGGCTTCTCCTATCAGTGGTAGGGGATATCGGTCTCGTTTGGTGACTTCGTTGAGCCCTCGGTAGTCTACGCATAGCCTCAGCTTGCCGTCTTTTTTCTTAACAAACAGGATTGGTGATCCCCCGTTTGCATAAGAGTCTCGAATCCAGCCCCGCTTCTAGTTGACCCTGATGTATTCTCTTAGTTCTTCCAGCTCTTTTTCGCCCAATGGGTATAGCTTTCTTGCTGGTACTGTTTCTCCTTTTTTGAGGTTGATATCCAGGTTAACCTTTGGTCGGTGGGGTGGTAGCCGAGTTTCTTCCTCTTCCTTGAACATGTCCAGGTACTGGTGGTATTCCCTTGGCACAATGTTTCTGGTTTTGTCTTTTTCTTGTCCTTTATTGGCCTTGATAGCCAATTCGGTGCTGACATTGATCCTTTCGATCCTGGTAGGTTCGTTCGTCTTATAATCCCACTTGAGGATTCCTGTGACTTCGCCTCTTCGGTAGAACTTTCCGAATGACGCAGTGGAGATCTCGTTGATCTCAATCTTTTTGCGTTTTGGGTGGTCCGTACTTCCATACCCTGCTGCGCCTGTTCTAGTAGGAGTCACTTGCTCCACTTCTTTGCATTGTCCTATGACAATCTTTTCGCATATCAACTCTGCGATGCGGTCTCCCGGCTCAACTGTGTAACTGTCCTTCCCCAGGTTGACCCGGTCAACCTTGACTTCATCTGTGTAGTCGGCGTCGATTACTCCCGCATTGACAGTAAGCTGGTGTGTAACTGCAAATCCGCTGTGCGGAGCCACCCGCCCATAGGTGCCTTCTGGTAGTCCTATAGCTATCCCGGTATTGACGATTCCTTGTTCTTTTGCCAGTATCGTAATTCTCTCGTCTACATACAGCTCATGTCCTGCAGCCTTGGCTGACCCCTGGGTAGGGAGTGTGGCCGTATTGCTCATTCTTTGGATTTTGATGTTCTGGACATCCTTGGCCTGGATCGTGGAGAACTGTATCTCCAAGTTCTCTTCCAGGGCTTCTGATTCAGGGACTAAGTCCACTGCTGGCGAGCTTTCGAGGCATACTCTGGTACACCACTTGCTATCGAACGTGATCTTATTGTTTTCCAAATCGATCTTGGGGTTGTGTCTTCTTAACCATGGCAGCCCTAGCACTGCCTCATGGTTGGGTAGATCTGCGATTTGGAAGGTTGCCACTTCCCTATGGCTGCCGATGTCCATAGGTACTTCTGCTATATGGGTAATTGGTCCCATAGCGCTCGGCTCCCCGTCCGCAAGCTAGATTTCGCGTATTTCTTTCGCATTCTTTGTTCGTATGCCGTGTTTGTTACTGAATTCCTTGTCAATAAAGTTTTCTGTAGCGCCTGAGTCAATCATGCCGTTGATGATGATGGTCTTGTCCTTGCCATGTAAACGCATTTTGACCATGGCATGGTCTTTTTCTTGTTCCAATGTTTCCGTATTTGTAAGTGCCATGTAGATGTTGCAGATTCCGATGGTTTTGGTTTTATTGTCCCGCAGCCCATCTCTTACGGGGGACTTTCTTCGTTTCCCGACTCTTCAGGAGTTTCTCTGATCTCCATTTCGTGTAGGTTGGTTCGTGGTTTCCAGTGATTATTGTTGGTCTTGCTGTTGAACTGCCTAGTATAGTCCTTCTCATCACTTGCATTTCGGCAATTACTGAGTCTGTGCCCAGGTCTGGCGCATCCTAGGAATAGGTTGTTGTCCCTTCTTATTGTGAACTCTGCTCGTGAGAGGTTTAGTCTTGGATGCCTTCTGGTAGCATCTAGGTCCATTGGGTCGCCTCGGGTTTCCATAGTGTTGCCCAACTTCCATGTTCCGTTATTGTTCCTGGGCGTTTCCTGTTGTTGGATAAAGGTACTGTTGTTTCCTTGAAGGTGCTTGATCATGTTGATCCCGTTTTCTTTTTCGATTGCCCAGGCTGCAAGGGCATTGACATTTGCCGCTACTATGTGGTCCGCTGCCCATGCGTCCAGGAGCGTTCGGTTAATTCCTTTAAGGAATTGGCGTCTTAGTGTACCATCATCCTCAATCGCCTCCGTAGCTGTGAGGCGAAAGTCATTCCAGTATTCCGTGACTGGTTCCTTGCCTTGCCTCAGGCGGTCGAGTTTTGTCCTGGCTGCATTTTCTGCATCCACATCCCCAAACTGGTCTTTGAGTGCTGTAGTGAAATCTTCATATGTAGTCCATGTCTCCGGCTTGAGTCCTGCTGCTAATGGGGTTATCCAGCTTGCTGCTGCATCCCTTAACCAGCTTTTGACTTAGGTGATGCGTTCCGTATGTCGCGTTTCTTGTCTCGCTTCAAAGTATAGTTGGCATTGCACTAAGAAATTTCGTAGTTTGGTTCTTGTTCCAGAGATGGTAGGAGGTTCCTCGACTTTGAGCCAGTTGTTGGTTGTTTCTCGCTGGTTGTTTATCAGAGTCAGGATCTCTTGGAACTGTGCAGTTGAAAATCCTGCTAGTTGAATTCCTGCTCCTCCACCGGTAGTTGCTAGTCCTGGTGCTGACATCCTTTCTGGTCTTGGGGTTTCTGGTTCCAGAGATCCTGTTGGTGAGGCCAGCTCAGGGGTCACCGGACTTGTAGTTCTTTGTAACTGGCTTCTGGATAGGTTTGTGCTAATTACTTCTTAAAGTGCCAGGCCAAGTGTTGAGGTATCGATTTAGCCCTCAGTATGGTCCATGTCGTTGTCTGTAGAGTCTGCCGTTTTGTAGTTAGGTGTTGCTTAGGTAACGCAACCAAATGTTACGATCCTATGCGGTAAGCTGCTTCTGCAACAGGTAACTACTTCTCTTTCGGTTAGATGAATATGACCGGGCTGTTGTAGTAGTCCGGTATGGGGCGTGGCCCTGATCTCAGCCACCAGGGTAGGAGTACTATTGCAACAAGTAGTACTAGGCGGAGTTCCACTATTGCTCTTAGGCCTATACCTACGTTGTCTTAATAGTTGAACCCTATGGTTCCTATCGCACAACGCCAATAGGATATAGAACGGTAAAGAGGTAAAGTAATTGTATAGGAAAGAACTTAGATGGTTGCGTGAAGAGTCCTAACTACAGGTCGCCTAGAGGTCCTTATATAGGCACTCTTCCCTCAACCCTAACCCTGGGGACTCATACCTGTGAGTCACACGACCTCTATGACTCCTAGTGAGTAATAGTATGAAATCCATCAGCTGACTCCTCTGATTCAACTGCGCCGCGCGCCAACCAATCATAACTCATATAATAAGTCATGTGCCCTAAAGTGGTCACATGCCCGAAACCCATGACTCATAGTATGAGTCATGTGCGAAAATCATTACATCATATGACTCACAAATGTGAGTCATGCACACAATCAACCAATCACAACATAACAATGATTGCACAAGTGTGCATCATGTGAAACCCCATGACTTCTAATGTGTCATAGTGTGAAATAAAACAACCTTGTGACTCATAACTATGAGTCATGCGAAATTCTGCCTTGCTTAGTCACCAATCGTGACATCGCCGATACATGGCTACATGAGCATTGATCACCTTATATATGGCTAAAGGTCTACAGATCGGCAGACTCCCATTGGAAGATAGGACGCTATCATTCCCCTAAATGGGCCAGGTGACCGAACCCCAATGGTGTGAGAATAAGTTCTCAGGGTCAAACATGTTTCGCACTTGTGTACCATTGTAGCAAGATCTTAGAAGTTGTAAAGTTGTGCGATCAAGGACTCAGGGTGTAAATACCAGGGCACTCCGCGGTCTTAGATACAGCATCAAGCAACGCTGAAGATCTTATCAATATCATAAGTTTTAATCAAAAATCTTTATCTACGAGCCTTCCTATACAATCTCCGTTTACGAAGAAAGATTTAAGCCAAATCTGATTCGCTTGCCCTTAGAATCGACTACCCTTAACACCCAAAAGTTAATGGATTTTAAGTTTAAAATCATTTTCAGACCTTGAACCACAGGAGGAAAACCTGACACATTAAGCAGGCGGCCAGTGTACCGCCATAAGGAGGGAGCTGTACATGCCAATCAGGCAATACTTCAGCCTTATCACTTTGAAAACCTGCAGAGTAACCGAAACTCAGTTGTCTCAGTTACATGGGGAAAAGAAAAGTTACAACAGCTATGACTGGGATTCCCTTGGGATGAAGCAAAAGGTTCGGTCATATTTAAATGGTTCTATCAGGTAGCGAGAATCCCCACTCAAGGTTGTAAGTTCGCAGCAAGACACGACCTATATACTACCTAGGCCTCCATACTTCCTGCAAATGGGTAAGTACTAATAGGGACTTGATTAGCTATCAGACTCCCAAAGGGACCATATGCACGCATTGCACTACATAGTAGATATGCAGTTAAGTATGGTATTTCTATTAAAGCTGTAGTATTGGATGCGGACTATTGGGGGGAGTTTAAGATCCTCCTAGTCAATAGTAGTGACAAGGCCTGTCAGGAACAGACAGGAGACTGCATAGTGCAAAAGATTGTTGAATGGATTAAGGAGAGAGAACTTCAGGAAGTCCTGGAGTTGGAAGATACGGACTGTGTAAGCCAAGGATTTGGGATCTCAGGTATCCAGTTGCAAAAACTCAGCTGCAGTTATCTTTCCTACATTCTAATGCCAAACACGAGTAGCTGAACTCAAACAAAATTTTCTTTCACCCAAGATCGACGAAAGGACAAACCTTAATATCCAATGCAATGATTGCTAAGTGCGAATGGCAAGAAATGCGATATCAACTTCATGCCAAGAGTAAAAGGGAAATCATCCAGAGTGGATGCATATTAAATTGGAGTTACAACAATTAGGAGGTAATGGCAAGACAATACCAAAACAAGAAAACATGACTGATGGAATGCTTTTCTACAAAGAACGCCTATATATTCCCCTGGACGAAACCTTGCAATTTGATATTACCTAAGAATGTCATGACTCAAAGGTTGCAGGATATTTTGGTTTAGGAAAAACTCTGGAGATTTTCACAGAGGATTTTTACTGTAAAGGAATTACCAACTAGATAAATGAGTATATACGGTCATGTACAGAATGCCAAAAAGCTCAGGCATCAAGGCATGTACGCTTTGGCCTACTATAACTATTACAAGTACCTTTTGCAGCTTTTGCATCAACCTGAGTAGTTTTTATTATGCAACTACCCAAATATGCAAGATGGAGCCAAATTATAGTTATATGTGACCGATTGATAAAAATGGCACATTTTATCGGGCTGGAAGAAAAAGCGACAGCAAAAGATGTTGCACAGGCATTCATCAAAGAAGGTAGGAAAATTCCTAGTCTACCAACCGAAATCATTTCAGACTTGTACGTAAAGTTTGCAGGTGAATTTTGGGAATCTCTATGCAAAATCTTAGGCATAAAAAGAAAAATGTCCATGGTATAGTACCCTCAGACTGATGTACAAATGGAAAAGGTCAACCAAGTGCTAGGAGGTTACCTACATATATTTGTCAACTATGATTAGAGAGATTGATAACACCTTCTACCGTTAGTCGAGTATGCATAAAACAACTGGGTAAGAAGCCTCCTTAGAATAACCCCTATCTTTGCAAACTACTATTACCATCATCAAACACAATAGATAAAGGAGTGTGAAGCCCAAAATCCCACAGCAACAATGTATGCTGACTAGATTAAAATGATAAATGAAAAGACAAAGGAATCACTTGAAAAGACTTGTGAAGGAATCAACAAGTACAATGACTTCGAAGCTTACCATCAACCGGACTTTGAAATTGGTGATTTGGTTATGCTAAATGCGAAGAATACCCGCACTAAGCGACCATCTAAGAAGTTACCATGAAAATTATACTCTCTATTCAAAATCCTGGAGCATCGAGCAGACCTAGCCTACAAATTGGTATTATCTGAACGCAGGAAAATCTATCCGGTATTCTATGTATCGTTACTTGAGCTATACAGAACTTCACTTTGACAAGGCCGACTACAATTAACCATTGCCCTGGAAGAAGTTGAAGGTGACCAAGAATGGGAGGTGGAAAAAATCAATAAGAGTGAAATAATCTCTTATGAACAAAGATTCAAAGGACGGTCTAGACTCTTCAAAGAACTTCATAACTTTGTCAAGTGGAAGGGATGTTCAGAATATGAAACACCTGGAAACCACCAGAGCACTTACAGAATGCTTAGGAATTGGGAGGAGATTTTCATAACGAAAATCCAGATACGCCGAGGTTGGGCTAAGAAGTACCTGTGGAAAGGTTTTTCCTGCTGTGGGCAAGTAATCGCAGAAGGTTTTTTCACCCTACCAGAAGGAGTACGGAAAGCTTATATTGTTTTTGGATAAATTTTGGAAAGCGGGAGCTGATGTTAGACATCTGGGAAATGGTAGAAATTATTAGATATGATAGGATGTAGAACCGGGAGGTTACTATATGATTACAACCCATGCTGGCAAGAAGTAGAGTCTATAGCAGAGCTGCTCAGCCACAGTGAAAAATCTACACTCTTAAGTACAGAGTATAGAGACTCTTGATAATCCGAATTCATATACATTTGAGCGCATATATGATCGAAGTTCGGCCATCCAGACTGATCCACTGATGATTAGTAAGATGTTTGCAACTGGACTACATCAACTTGAACTTAGTTCATTTGGCAAATGAATCGAAGGCTATTTACTGCTGGAGTGCTAGACACCAGCAGGAATCTTGATAGTTCAGGGATCATTTGACCGAGCGGGGCATACATTTTCAGGGTCAAACGGCGTTTCCATGTTCTATGACCATGCCCCTCGTATCTAAGGATACTTCATATATTAGGCTAACATAAGGTCCATGAGAATTGTATAAATACCAGCAGACCCCTATAGGTAAGGGATCATCAAGCAACGAAGAAGTGTCCTTAACCATATATTCAGTTATTAGTTAAACAACTTTAAAGCTTTTGAGAAAATCTCTTACCTTTTGTTACAAACCTATCCTTAGTCTGCCGGACAAGGCACACTATCTTCTTTAACAGCAACAGGTAACGATACGTACCGCTCGTCTCACCGCTTCTTCAGATCTCGTAGCCTTATATCGCCTAGGGACGCTGAGTCCTTTCACTCCTAGCCCGTGCGACTGCTCTTTAGCGGTAGGTGTCTCGAATCACCTTTCGGTCGGTGATATAAACGGATAGTCGTAATAAGAATAAAGTATTGATTGAACTAATAGATAAAATATAACATAGGAAGTAACTTAGGTGGTTGCGTGAAGAGCTAACTATCTGTGTCCGTGACCCTCCTTATATAGGCGCTCTTCCCACAACCCTAACCCTGGTGACTTTACTATGAGTCACCTCTGTGCTATAACTGCCGTGTGAGTCATAGTATCACAAACGTCCTATGACTCACAATTTGAGTCATAGTATACAATCCCCCTAGTATCCAATTTCCATAAAAGATCATGTGCGCTAATCGCGTCACATGCGGGAAACCCCTGACTCATACTTGTAGTCAGGTGCGAAAGTCATAACATCATATGACCTCACAATCGTGAGTCATGAACCAATAAATCAATCAAAAATCATAATCATAAATGATCTCATAAATCGTAAGTCATGTGAAACATTCCATATTGCTAAGTCACGATTTGTGACAATAGCTCCTCTCTCCCCTCAGCTTGAGTCCCATCAAGCTATTCACCAAGTTTCATAACCTGGTTCCCAAATCTACTCGCATCGCGACGGAACTTCCGTAGTATTTGTTCCGTTGTACGTAACTGTTTCCTGATCATCTCCAATGTCAGGTCTGCCACCTCGATAGTTCGTTTTTGGTGCGCAATGGTGGCTTGTTGCGCTTCGAGGGTCTCCTCCTGGAGTCTGATCGTTCCTTGGGCCTCATCCAGTTGGATTTCTAAACCCGAAATTTTTCTTTGGAGGCATTCAATATCTGCCTGCGTGTGTTGGCTTTCGGTGTCGTTGTTTCGGGTTTCCTCGCCCTTCTCCAACCGTCCCCTCCTGGCTCCCGTGCGCTGAGCATCCTTCCTGCTCAGTTCCTCTCTTTTACCCCACGCCTTGGGGTAGTATCCTGCACGGATCTTCGCATCCCGGTGGGCTCGACAATTATTTCGGTAGCATTCCTCCACACTCCTTTCTGCGTGTGGTTGTTATGGCCAGTAACTGGCCCCTTCCTTGTCTTCTCTATGGACGTTGCAATGCTCGTTATAGCATGCCGTCCAGCTCATCGCGTTGTGTTCTAATGCCCTTTGCCGGTCCTCTACCGTCGCATAGCCTGGCCTAGTTGGAGTGATTTCTCGCATTGGGTCTCCCCAACCATCGTTCGTTGCTTCTTGTTTGATTTCTTCCCAGCCTTGGTTTGTCTGAGTATCGTTCGTGGAAGTGTTTGATTGCATTTTCCGCGTGTTCGAAGATTTCCGCTGGGTACCAAACTTTATCGTGATCAGGAGAATATCCTGTCCACTTCGCACGATATTGGAGTTTTCCGTAATGTAGTCGTGAATCGGCTATTTCTTCAAGTTCGTATTCTGTTTCGCCTTCGCTTTCAATTGGTGGGGGTGGTGACTGGATCTGTGATGGGAATCTTTGGTCTTGGTAGGGTTCGAGAAGTGAAATGTGGATGGTGTTGTGTATTCTCATTGATGGAGGAAAGTCCAGCTTATATGCACTGTTCCCCACTCTTGCCAAGATCTTGAAGGGCCCCATCTTTCTGTAATCAGTTTCTTGCATGGTCATGTGGTCCTTACATTCCTTGGTAGGAACCATACCATATCTCCTGATTTCAAATTCGGATCGGGTTTTCTGTGTTGATCGTAATTTTCTTTCTGTCGAAGTTGTGCAGCCACCATTTCCTTGCGTATGGTATCGTGCCATTGGTTCATTTCGTTCGCCGGAATCTTCCGATCCGGTATCAGATGACCACTTGTCTCATGTTTCGGGTGTTGTACGTAGTTTGCAAAAAAAGGTGTTGTCTTAATTGTTTCTTGTGGTCCATTATTGTATGCGAACTCCGCAAACGGTAATAGTTCGTTCCAATTATCCTGTTGATAATTGACGTAAGCCCTCAGGTATTGTTCCAGGATGGCATTGGTTCTTTCTGTCTGTCCATCCGTTTGTGGATGGTAAGCCGTGCTCAGTTTTTTTTCGATTCCCAACCTCAGGGCAGTTTCCTTCCATAGGTCCGAGGTGAACAGTGTCCCCCTATCGGTGATGATATCTTGCGGTAGTCCGTGCAACCGAAAGATTTCTTTTGCAAAGGTTTGCGCGAATTGTTTTGTAGTTATATCTTTCCTGCATGCAATAAAATAACTCATTTTTGTCAGTCTGTCGATGACTACTAAGATAGCTTCATAGCCGTCCGATTCTGGTAAATCTGTGATAAAATCCATTGTGATTGACTTCCATAGCTTATCGGGTGCTTCGTTTGATTGTAGTTGACCATACGGAGCATGTCGGGATGATTTCGTTCTTTGACAAACGTCGCAGTTCTTGACATATTTCTTGATCGTTTCCCGCATTCCGGGCCAGTAGTAACTGCGACTGATGAGTTCCATGGTCTTTGCTGTCCCTCCATGTCCTGCTTGTAAAATGTCGTGATTTTTTCTGATAAGTTCCGTCCTTATCTTTTCCTCTTCTGGTACCCAAATCTTGTTCTGGTACCATAGGCAGTCATCCTTCCATTGGCATAGCCCCAGGGCTACATCCTTCATTTCTTTTGTTCCTTGTTCGACTGCTTTCCTTATCTCTTGTATGTGCGGGTCCTTCCCACATTGTTCCTTAAGATTTCTCATCTCTTCTCCGGGAAAGCTAATCGTATCCATTTCCTGTATCCTTATCTCCTCAAAGTATTTTTCTTGTGGTAATAGAATCCTTTGTTTCTGTTTGATCCTATCATCATCTTCTTCTGGTGCATCTTGATTTCTCCTTGTCAATGCGTCTGACTTGCCGCTTTCCTTTCCTGGCCGATATTCGATCCATATATTGTATTGGCTTAACTTCTCGCTCCACCGGATCTGTCGTTCATTGAGATCTTTTGTTGTCATGAACGGGACCAGATTCTTATGGTCAGTGAGGATCCTTGTCTTGTGATGGCTTCCCAAC